>JAJLYB010000126.1:0-35087 GCA_030674245.1 Jamesozyma piceae
TGTAGTTACCCTACAGTTAGTTTAGTTAGTCTTATCCACGATCCTGGTATAAGACAACTATTCATAATAAAGGTCAAATACAATGAGACTTAGTTATTTCGATAGCTCTTTTCATCTACTATTCGAATATGATTGATTGATTATAATACGATTGATTTTTATGATTTTTAAAATGCGTCTTAGCGCTAACAATCTTACAATTCTTTCGGACGTCTCTTCTAGAATCTATAATAAGTTCAAGGCTGGTATTGCGCTGATGTTTATTATTGTTGTTACGGTATTTTCCCGTATATAATCACAAGATATAAGGTTGTCATGGCAAATTACCGTATGTGATGACGTACGACAAAATATAACCTTTTACTAAGATGACTCAATTAGTGAAAATTTTTACATTGTTTGACTCAATGTCAAGCAATGGATACGAGGTATGTACGCAAGGACGACAATGTAGTAGGTATCTCATTCCCAACAACTGTTATATGAAATAGTATCAATCAAAGTGATAAACATATATTATATATTATTACTACTTTTATATATCTTAGGATAAAAAGAGTAGAGAACTATTTTAGAATTTATATAGAGTAAGATAACTTACATATATCATTCAATATGATCAAACACTAAGGGCCTTTGGTCAATTTAGATTCAATTGAGTGTTCAGAAGAACAACAGTTAATTATTTCGGAAAGTTTCAAAAAACGAGAATTCTAGTGTTTCAATATGTAATATTTCATAAATTTTTATTGAAAATTGTTAAAACGGCAATATAAAAATAAAAGTATAAAACTACCAACTAAATCAATAAAATGAATATAAGGAAAGCAATATCCAAACATCTAAATATATTATATGAAAAAGAACCATATCGGTATAAAATGATTGTGCTGGAACTCTGATAATAAATAGAGACCTAATATGAGACTATAATGGTATTACGGTTATTCTAGAAAGTTCTAAAATGAGTATAAAAATATAGACTTGTACCACGGATTAAGGGTGTATGTAGAATGAGTTCACTACAAGAATAGAAACTACTAGAATAGTATTGAGACTTCTAGAAGAAGAACCCGTTTAAGAGGAAAATCTAAAGTATAAAAGGATGGAAAATGTTTAAGAAGATTAAGAAATTATTCATCAATATACTTATATAACTTATATACAATTTATATGAAATGTTTGACAAAGTGTCATTAGGGGAGAATGCTACAAGTATAGATATTCCTCATTTTATATCTTTCGTTTCAAAAAGTGATATGGTACAAATAATATAGTTAAAACTGAAAGGGTTAGAAGTAACTACTATAGTCATGTTACTAAATGATCTATGTTGGCATATTATATTGATAGTATTCAGATTACACGTTTATTGAATAAATTATTTCTCTTACTAAGTTGATTAGTGAGTTTATCACACTAAATCAGTAGCCAAGGAAGTACTATTTTCACAAATAACGTGGTGACGTGAAAGATTGAAAAATTATAGTAATGCCCATGTTACAGATTACCTATATTAATTCATTAAAATTTTTGAATTTATTACTTAATGTCCAAACAGTTACAAGTTAATATAGTCATAGGAGGAGCGCTTGAAAAATGATTACCCAGTTTTAATCACAAAATATATACATTTTTTGAAGACTATAATTAGGGAGCAACAATGATTTTCTTAATTAGTTTTTGGTCAGAAAGGGATAATACAATGACAGTGATCACAATGTACTATTACTATCTGTATGAAGGGGTGGTTTTGTGTTTCAAGTTTATTTCTGATGTTTACAAAAATTTCAAATTGATTTTATCATAGGATGGACATAAATAAAAGAAAGTAGGCAAGTGAGTTGATCATGGTTAAAAAATGTCATATACGTAACTAATGTTGAACGACTATAATAACAATAATTGTACTGGTGATTGAATGAGAACTTAATTTATTTTCTTTATATTATTTTTTTTATTTACATTTTATTTTGCCATACGTTGCATATGGTAACCGACTGACACATATAAGTTTACTTGGGGTCAATTTTAGGTTTTCGTATTTTAAACCACTTATATAAGAGAGAAAATGTTCTTCTTATGTAATTTTAGTACTCTGAATTGTTTTACTTTCATGAACCTTCCTTTGCACATATAGTAATGTGAAATTTTTTCTAAATCTTCATCTAATTTCATTTAATGGTGATCAAGATCAAGTTTGCTTTCAATAATGTTTCTCAAACACACATAAATCAAAGAAAATAAAACAATATAGCATTCTCAAGACAAAGAAAAGAATGCAAAGGTATATGATTACCCTTTCAAACCGCTCCCACTTAAAAAACTCAAGATTTAATCGATCTTATCAATTTTCAAGGTTTCCCCACTTATTATGTGGGACATGGATAAATTCTAAATACCCCTAGACAATTCATTTTAGATACTTGATAAAGTAACTATCCTTCAAGTAAAAAGTTAAATATTTAAAAATAAACAAGGGTAGCATGGGACCCTTGGAAATAAACAACTACGTATCAATAATAACAGAGGAAATATTTATGGCAGTTGGGAGAACCAATGAACTTCTTTCCATCATTACAAGGGATAGCACTGTTATCTGATTCTTGTCTATTAATTGTAATATTAAAGAAAGGATTCCTATTTAGAGCAAACATTTATTCCATAATACAATAAATATACATACACCCCATATTACCAGTATCAACAGATCTTCTATTTCACATAATTATAAGACCCATTGTAACCGCTTAATCAGTATAAACAATTGCAACAGCCACTAATTCCCCACATTTCTATCTTCCGTCTTCACATCTCCCCACCCTCCCCATTCTCCTTGTTTCTGCATTGTCCCGCTGCCCCGTATTTTTTTCGTATTTCTATTTGTGTCGAACGGAGTCAAAGCACCAATCATTGGCCACCGGTCAGTCGCATCCCGTCATTTCAGGAGAACCAAGACAAAAAATAAAAACACACCATGCCGCTTAAGAAGAGCGGCTAACCCAACCTAATTATTTAATCGTACAAAGCACCGGATTACTTAAACAGAAAAAAAGAAACAAAAATTCCTCTTGTTGTTCCCCTCCGTCCCTCCTTGCTTCCCTTCCCTTGCGATCCCATCCCCCGCCCCCACGTACGCTAACACGTACCCCCTTGTTCACACGTATTTATCATATTCACGGTTCCTCTGTTTCTGTCTCTTGATCTATTCTCTCGAGACGTTCTAAACTTCACATTTTTCTGTTTTGTTTCATTTTCAAGGGATGTATGTAGTGTACCTAAGATATTATGTTCCTAGTAAAAGGTTAGGCAAAGAGGTAGAATTACACAGCAAATAAACGTACAAATCGATTTTTAAACATGTTTAGGGGGTAATTGAAATATGTGCTGTTCTTGTTGGAAAAAGTTCGAATCATTTTTTCTGTATTGTCGACTGTAAAAAAAAGTATATAAGTGACACATATTTCTAAGATAGAAACAAAATTTTAAGCCCTTTCAGTTATTTTCTCTAAATTTTACATAAAAACAACATCGAGTATTCTTTAATTAGTAATAACAGCTCAAAATAAAACAAAACAAAACACCACCACTGAAAATGACCAAGAAAGATAACAAACCAAAGATCTCCACTGTTAAGACCAAGGATGGTGAAGAAGTCAAAGTATTTGACGATCTAGAAACATTCGAAACATTTTTGAAGAATTCCACAGAAGATGATGACTTTGAAAACTTACATTGTCAAATAAATTACCTTCCACCATTTGTATTGCATGAATCTCATAATGATCCAGAGAAGATAAAAGACACCGAAAATTCTCACTCAAAGAAGTTCGTTCGTCATTTACACCAACATGTCGAAAAGCATTTATTAAAGGATATTTTAGGTGCTTTAGAACATCCAGAAATGAAATTCCATAACAAAAAGAAGGATGAATCTTTTGAAAAGATTACCTGGCACTATGATGATGAATGTGAAGTTCACGGTAAAAAATTCAACATTACCGTTGAAGTCACATGTCATCACGATAACGCTATGGTCTTTGTTGACTACATTACAAAGCCATTAACCGTCTAATCATTGGGAGTTGACTTAATTGATGTTCAGTTATTATTAAAGTAATATAAAGGATTTTTTTTCTAATGTTTTTAATTAAGATAAAGAATGTATAAAATTCATAATTGTAAATAACTATTTATATTAGACTCAATGTAACGATTTAATGATTAAAAATGGTTTATTATATTTCATTATTTAGCTTTTATTCTTGGTACTATTCCTTGGAATGCTCATTGTCTTATTTTTTGTTCTGTTTACTTTTTATATTTGTTTATATTTTTTTTTATAATTAGTTCCTTTGACTATGATAAGAGTGAATATTTTAATTGATTAATACAGAACACAAATGCTTCATTTTTAAAAGGAAAAATATAAATTACAATTATTTAAAAAAAAGAAATACACTATTCATTATTTGAAAAGAATTAGATGTACTAACCTTTCTTGAAATTTGATATCATTGCAAAATTTGAATATACAATGTGCTAGAACTCTAATAATACATAGAGACCTAATATAGGACTATAATGGTATTACAATTATTCTAGAAAGTTCTAAAATGATTATGAAAATATAGGCATGTACCACGGTTTAAGTGTATATATAGAATGAAGGTACTATAAAAGTAGAAACTAGTAGAATGATATAAAAACTTCTAGAAGAAGAACTCATTTAGAAGAAGACCCTAAAGTATAAAAGGATGGATAATGTCTAAGAAGATAACAAAGCTATTCATCAATATACTTATATATCTTATATACAATTTATAAGAAACCAGAAGAATTAATAATTATTCAATATACATACATATTCAGAATAATAACCATTTATAGAAGTATTACATTATAATAAATTAATGTCGGATCTAAAAAATACCAATCATTACAATGTAACCTTGGTTTTTGAATAAAAATATTATTCAGGATGCTTACAAAGTGTAGCTAACTGAATATTGAATACAGTAACTTAATACCCAGTTAGTTTTATCCAACCTAGGTAATTTGATAACCAACTCTGATGTCCACTTTATCCATTTCCAGTACTATCTTGGTATTATACACTAAATAATTTTCATCACGTGACACTTTATTCAAAATATTTGGAGTTTGTGTGATATGTCTGGGCTTATGCTTTGTTAAACAAATCTATTTTTTTTATCTTGAACGGTTCCGAAGAAATCTTTCTTTTTCGTCCTTTAAAAGTTTTCACAACTTTTTCTAACACCTAAATGAATACGGTTGCTATTATTGAATACGTTTAGAATTCTCATTGACCATTAAATCCTTTTCTATTTAACAGAGTAAAATAAACCGTTAACGCAATAAAATAGCAGCATCACTACCGAATAGCATATCTTCTATTTATTAACTAATACAATCAATCTCTATATCTCTCTTTTTGTAGACAAAATATCAGTATTACAGACATACACACCCGCACAAAAAGAATTCTCAACTAGTTTAAATTATATTTTAACAAAAAACAAAACAATACAAAATTTAAAAATGACATCCCATGCTCAAGACACATTCCACGCTTTTCAAAATGCAGTAAGCAATAACATCAACAATTTTGATAGTTCCTTTGGTTCGGAAGATGAAGAGGATTACTGTCCACTGTGTATTGAACCATTGGATATTACAGATAAAAATTTCTTCCCATGTTCATGTGGTTACCAAATTTGTCAATTCTGCTACAATAATATTAGACAGAACCCTGAATTAAATGGTAGATGTCCCGCATGTCGTCGTAAATACGATGACGAGAGTGTGCGATATGTAGTCTTAACTCCAGAAGAGTTGAAATTAGAAAGAGCTAATTTAGCAAAGAAGGAAAGAGAAAGAAAACAAAGGGAAAAAGAACGTAAGGAAAATGAGTATAGCAATAGAAAACATTTAGCAGGTGTTAGAGTTATCCAAAAGAATTTAGTCTATGTGGTCGGTATCAAACCGCCAGTACCATATGAAGAGGTGGCAAACAGTTTAAAATCTGATAAATATTTTGGCCAATATGGTAAAATCAATAAAATCGTTGTTAATAAGAAAAACCCACATTCTAATGATAATTACCACCATCATTCACCTGGCTATGGTGTTTACATTACCTTTGCATTAAAAGATGACGCGGCAAAATGTATTGCCCAAGTCGATGGAACGTACATGGATGGCCGTTTAATCAAAGCAGCTTATGGTACTACCAAATATTGTTCATCATATTTAAGAGGCTTACCTTGTCCAAATCCAAATTGTATGTTTTTACACGAACCTGGTGAAGAAGCTGATTCATTTAACAGAAGAGAATTACACAACAAACAGCAATTACAACAAGAACAACAAGAACAACAAACACAATCTCCAAGTGCTGCTACTGCAACTATAAACAATAACAGTTCAAACACCAATCTTTTTGCAAAGACAAATACTACAAATACATTTAATAATACATTATCGTCTTTAAATACGTATCCATCTGCATCATCTTCACCTGCGCCAATCAAGGCACAATTGCATCAAGACATTGGTGCTGCATCAGCCGTACTAACACCTGCCCCTGCCCCCGCTGGATCAAACCCATGGGGTATTACTCAATCCTCCACTCCTATCACGGCATTAAATCTTTCCAAAACTAGTAGTTCTAATCATTTACCAACACTGTCAGACGCAGTTAATCAACACCATTCTAATACTACCACCACCACCACCTTACCATCCGTTATTGCTGCTAGTAACATCAATAATAGTCAATCAAATAGTAACAACCTACACGAAGTTAATAATACTCCCGTTAATAATAAGAAAAAGAACACGAATGTGGAAAAAGAATACGTTGATCCTTATGATTCATTAGGTAGTGCAGTGAAATTCTTGGATCAAAGAATTAATTCGTTTTCGAATTACGAAAACCGTGCAATCAAATTAAATGCTAATATTATGGACGATTCTACTTATAAAAACTACCCAGCATTATTTTCATGGAAAAATATTGAAGTATCAAAGGCAAGTGATAATAAATTAACAAAGAAACTTATTGAAATCTTAGCCACAAAACCAATTGACAATTCTGTCTCTGCGGTTCAATTTTTACAAAGTGTTAACGTAGATAATACTAATTCACCTTCGATTATTAACGCAGCAATGAATGTTCAAGGCAATTCCAATGTAGGCACACCATTACAACATAACATTAATCTACAGCATATTCCAATGCAACATGGTAGTAATTTACCACAATCTCCACCAGGAATTTTTACTGAACAACAAGATGCTTCTGTTAAGGATAATGCTCACAATAATAGTTCAAATAACTCCACTGACCTATTAAATCAATTAATTAATGGTAAAAGAATTATTGCAGGTAATTAGATTTATCATCATCATTATCATAATTAATCGAAAAGACGGCTTTAAGGAGTTTTTTCATCATTTAGTTTTGTCCAATTATTTTCATTTACCTTATTCGAATCTTTATTTTAACATACAAATACATATAGATATATAGAATAATTAACAAACTTACGAAATTAAAATATGTGCGATTTTTTTTCCATAAACATTATATGCAGTGGATCTACATAATATATAGTAAGTTTCTTGCGATGAAGATATTTTGTGATTGGCGCATAATAAAAATTTCATCTATGAAAATTAAATAGAAATTAAAGAATATAAACTTTTTAGAGTAGTATTGAAAACATAAGCAATAAACACGCATATACACAAATAGGAAAAGGATAAGAAAAGAAGAAAAGAAGAAAAGAGGAAAAGATTATACAATCATGTCATATAATATCTCCAAATTTCCAAATGATGTCTCCAAGTTATTCAAACCAAACCCTCCTCTCCCATTCAAACCCCAAACCGATTACCCACTTCCTCAAAGACGCACGAATCCTAATATATCACCTGTGTCCACATATACAACTAACAATGCATTCAGCAGCTATTTGAAAGAATTCCCGAAAGGGTCAGTAAATAAGCATTTACAAAAGTACACAGATGTCAAACAGAAGAATCAAAGAAACCATATATTTTTACAAAACGAAGCATCAAGATGGGATCCCCATTCTGATCCAAACATAATATCAACAGACCCATATAGAACCATTTTTGTCGGAAGATTAGCTTACAGCACTACTGAAATAGAATTACAAAAAATATTTAGCAAATTTGGTAATATAGAAAAAGCTCGTGTGGTGAGAGATAGTAAAGGCCAATCACGCGGTTATGCATTTATTGTCTTTGAAGACTCCGCATTTGCGAAGATGGCCACTAGAGAAATCGGTGTACATAGAGGTATTAACATCGGTGGAAGAGCTTGTATTGTGGATATTGAAAGAGGCAGGACAGTAAAATATTTTAAACCAAGGCGGTTGGGAGGTGGACTAGGTGGGAGAGGGTATAGCATGGCAAATGCTCGATTTGAAGGTGAAAGGTTTGAAAGACGTTGGGAGCAACCTGAATCCGAGGGTTTCTCCAACCAAGGCTATGTCCATGGTACTTCGAGAAGTGATGGATTTGCCCCACGTCCAACTAGGTTTGGCAGTGCCGTCCCAAACGTACAGAACACAGGTACAAGTACAAGTAGATACGTTACTAGAAGTTTCGAGGATCATAGTGCACCCTTGGAGCCACCCAAAATTAGTTACAAATCTAGACTTGAAAGAAGAACAGATACACCTACAAAGAAGAAGGACGAAATGCCAGATTATTAGAAGAACTAAGGTTTATAAAGTTACTTTTTATATAATTAGCATTTCGTAAATGTATTAATAATATAGTCATTTTACTACGATATATGGATTGTATAACCATATTACTAAATAATCTCTCCCATCTCATTAACACAAATTCGACTACAAATAAATGGGCATTGTACTGTATCTGACTGCCGTCGCTACTTTTATCACTTAAGCGTCATGTTTTTTTCATTGTGGTAAAATATATTAGTATACACTTCTGCAGGGAAACTTAGAGAACT
Source organism: Jamesozyma piceae (assembly GCA_030674245.1). Lineage (NCBI taxonomy): Eukaryota > Fungi > Ascomycota > Saccharomycetes > Saccharomycetales > Saccharomycetaceae > Jamesozyma > Jamesozyma piceae. Next base: position 9,035 of record JAJLYB010000126.1, read on the forward strand.
CAACGGAGCGATGCGAGTCTTTGAAGTAATTGGCCAAAAATTAGTGAAAAAGTGGAAAAAAATGAAAATTTTGGAAAAAAAGTTGCAGTTAAGTGAATGAGTCAGCGATTATTTCATTTGGCAATTTTCATAGGGGAAGTATATAAATGTGAATATCGCTACTTTTTTCCATTAACTACTACTACTCAAAACTGTTGTTTCTCGAAGAGTGGACACTTTTAGATATTTCATTGTATAAACCGCTACCTTTTAATACCAACACTATTAAGGGATATATTATTTATAGTAGCTATATACTCAATCGGTGTTTATACTAACCAATTATCAATAAATAGACACGAGAATGCCTTCCGCTAGTTTATTAGTCTCTGCTAAGAGAGTAAATCACGCATTGGCTTTTAAGCAATTGAACCTGGTTTTATGCAAATCCTTGTCAACCTCATCGGCCAATACAACCACTAACAGTGGTTTGGCTACCACGAGAATGATGAGCCAAAGAAAAAGAGTAGTATACTCTAAGAGATCCATGTCATCAATGAATGGTGTCGGTACTTCAGGTACTAGGTCTACAGTCATACAGTTACTAAACAATATCAGTACCAAGAGAGAGGTGGAACAATATTTGAAATATTTCACATCTGTCTCACAACAACAATTCGCTATAATCAAAGTCGGTGGTGCAATCATCAGTGACAACCTTCCAGAGCTAGCATCCTGCTTAGCATTCCTTTATCATGTCGGCTTGTACCCTATTGTTCTTCACGGAACCGGCCCACAAGTAAATAGCAGATTAGAATCCCAAGGAATAGAACCTGACTATATCGATGGGATCAGAATTACTGATCAACATACTATGTCTGTAGTTAGAAAATGTTTCCTCGAGCAGAATTTGAAATTGGTTAATGCCTTGGAAAAATTAGGGGTTCGCGCAAGGCCAATCACATCTGGTGTCTTTACAGCTGATTATTTAGACAAAGAAAAATATAATCTAGTAGGTGATATCACTGGTGTCACTAAAGATCCAATTGAATCATCAATTAAAGCTGGTGCCTTACCTATCTTAACTTCATTGGCAGAAACTCCTTCTGGCCAAATGCTGAATGTCAACGCAGATGTTGCTGCAGGTGAGTTAGCTAGAGTTTTTGAACCATTAAAAATAGTTTATTTGAACGAAAAGGGTGGTATCATTAACGGGGACACCAACGAAAAGATTTCAATGATTAATCTAGACGAAGAATATGAAGACCTAATGAAACAAGGTTGGGTTAAATACGGTACAAAGTTAAAGATTAAAGAAGTTAAAGAATTATTAGATTATTTACCACGTTCTTCTTCTGTTGCCATTATTAACGTCCAAGATTTACAAAAAGAATTATTCACTGATTCTGGTGCTGGTACCATGATCAGAAGAGGTTACAAATTACTAAAGAGAACTTCTTTACACGAATTCCAATCTGCAGATTTATTGAGACAAACTTTAGAGAGGGATGCTGACATTGTATCAGGTAGCCAATCTGTTGCAACTTACTTGAGAGGCCTAGAAAACTCAGACTTTATCTCCTATGCTGATGAACCATTAGAGGTATTAGCCATTGTTAAAAAGGACTTTAGTGTTCCAAAATTAGATAAATTTGTCTGTACTAATTCCGCATGGTTGAATAATGTTACCGACAACGTCTTCAGTGCATTACGCCGCGATTTTAATTCATTGCAATGGGTTATCAAAGAAGATGACCCAAATATTTCATGGCATTTTGACAAGTCCCAAGGCTCTTATTTGAAAAACGGTAAAGTCTTATTCTGGTATGGTATCAACAATTTGAATACAGTTTCTGAATTAATCAGTGATTTTGTAAAGAGTACATCTGCGCCTACTTCTACATCAGGTACTAGTGCAGGTTCATCCAGCGGAAATGCATTCAAAAACTCTGTTAGAAACTATTCTACTAGATCATCCCCAAAGCCAACAGGTAAAAATACGAAGAAAGGTCGTATTGGTTTAATTGGCGCAAGAGGCTTTACTGGTCAAAACATCTTAGCGTTAGTTGACAACCACCCATATTTTGAAATTGCCCACGTTTCATCTCGTGAATTGAAAGGTCAAAAGCTAAAAGGGTATAAAAAGTCTGAAATCATTTACGAAAATTTACAACTTGACGATCTAAAACGTCTAGAAAAAGAGGGTGATATCGATTTCTGGATTATGGCATTACCAAATAACCTATCTGAACCAATGGTTCAAGCCATTGAAAGTGTTGATGGAAAGTCTAAGATTCTTGATTTATCCGCTGATCATAGATTTGTCCCTGAATCAGAATGGGCATATGGGTTACCTGAGTTAAACGATAGAGAGAAGATAGCCTCTGCCAGAAAGGTATCTAACCCTGGATGTTATGCTACTGGTTCACAATTAAGTATTGCTCCGTTAGCTGAGTTTATCAATGGTTTACCAACTATCTTTGGTGTCTCAGGGTATTCTGGTGCTGGTTCTAAACCATCTCCAAAGAATGATCCAAAATTTTTGAGTGATAATTTAATTCCATATTCGCTAACAAACCATATTCATGAACGTGAAGTTTCTACTCGTATTGGCCATGAAGTTGCATTTATACCACATGTCGGTCAATGGTTTCAAGGTATTTCATTATCAGTTTCTATCCCTGTTAGGAAAAATTCTTTAACTGCAGAACAAATTAAGAATATATATAAGAAATTCTACGAAGAAGAAAAATTAGTCCATGTTCAAGAGGATATTCCATTAGTTAGAGATATTTCTGGTACTCACGGTGTTGTAATTGGTGGGTTTAAAGTCAATGATGCTGGTGATCGTGTTGTTGTTTGCGCTACTATCGATAACTTATTAAAGGGTGCAGCCACTCAAGCTGTCCAGAACATGAATCTTGCTATGGGATACGGAGAGTATGAGGGCATTCCAGAGGACAAGATTTTTCAAAACTAATTATTTAGTAACATTATGTGATCTGTATAAGCATGTACTTTATCTTATAATATATAACAATGCAATGATAGTAATAATAGAGATATCAAGATAGGGAGAATATATTATTCCCCCCATTATTTAAAATATAACGTAAATTCTAAATAGCGAGGACAGAATCTTCATGTGTTTTTAGTTTGTGGTTATGAGTGTGTTTCCTTGACATAGATGATATTGCTATTCATATTTTATTTTTTTATATACTATTCCAATAGACTTTCCAGATATTACCCGGAAAATATTATTTAAAAAATGGTCAACAACATGTATAACCCCTATTGAAAAAAAATAAAAACCAGAAAAAACAGAATCGACTTTGAAAAACGATGTTATTAAATAAGGATAATTTGCTTTAATTGGTAGAAGAATACTGTGAAATCACTCCTCAAGAAAGAAAAAGAAGAAGAAAATGTCTGATTGGAGAAGAATTGATATCGATGCATTTGATCCAGAAAGTGGCAGACTAACAGCTGCTGAATTAATACCACCATATGCAACAAATATAACATTACAAGAACTACAGCCTAAGATCGCACAGTTACGTTCGTTATCCAGTAGTGGCGATATGAACTCGGCTATTCAATTGGCTACTACAGAACCACCATACAGTGCTGATGAGCAAACCAAGACACAATATTTCCAAGCGGTACTTGAAGCGTTAGCACAAGTTAGGCAAGCTGATATTATTAATATTGTTAAGGGATTGACACCGGGACAACAGGATGTTCTTGTAAAATATTTGTACAAGGGGATGTCTGTTCCAGAAGGCCAGAAACAAGGGGGTATTTTACTAGCTTGGTTTGAAAGAGTTACCCAAGTATCAGGTGTTCGTCCAGTTATGCATTATATCTCAGACAGGGAGACTGTATGAGGGCATATGTCTAAGTATATATAAAATATGTATATGTATAGTCTAAACGGAGTAAAATAGATAAGTCAAGAGAAGAATTTGATTATATATATGCGCGTATATTGCATATAATGTTTTCTTTTTAAATATGTAAGGAAAAAAGGGCAGTCAGTATTAATATCATTCCAAATAGTACAATTCACCTCTGTGAAATCTTTTTTACGAAGAGTTATTAGTACAAGAAACCATCATTGATGTTAGTTGTAGTAAAAATACATATTAATATTGAAATTGTAATCAATCCAGTTCAATATGTCGTACAAAAGAGTTCAGACACTAAAGTGAAACTATGGTGAAAACCAAGAAGGTGGAATTTATGAGAAAACCTCAGGAAAGGATCAAACAGTCACTCTTTTAGTAATCTTGTTTTGTATTTCCATCAAGAAATCCTTACTCTAATAACAGGATATTTACTAACCATTAATAATCAACGGACAATTACCTATTTTAGATTATTTTAATTTTCAGAAACCTTAAATATTAAGCATGGCTCCTTTAGGAACTAAAATAATTTTTGTATGAAAAACCACAATACTCGATCTAAATACAGAAGGAGTAAAATTCCTTGATATCCGTACAAGCAGTATAATTCTTTGATAGAATACTGTAACCCCAGTTCAAGAATTAACCAATTCATTAAATTAATACCACAGTACAAATAAGATGATACACCAAACAATACTCCCACTAAGCCAAGACCTGCAGCTACTAAGTACTACCATATCACATCAAAAATATTGATAAATTCTGGTTGCCTAGGCAATTAAAAATGGCAAACCAATATAGCAATCCCAAACGCGTTACTAATACGGTTTGGCAATACCCCTTTTATCTAAAATTGGTTAATAAGCAGCCCTTTTATTTACGTGTCTCTTCCGTTGTTATATTTTGATTTCCAACACACAATATTGGTAATACACTCAGTTTACGCGTTTTAGTTCTCTGTTCTGCACACATACTCTGTGTCCAGGTGTGGGTTTTGCAAACGCAAGCAGCAAACGACGCGTCTCCTCTCTTTACAAATCAAACTCAAAACAAAAGAACGCGTAAATGGCTTCAGAATATTTTAAATAGTTTTGATTAATAATTTCTGGGTTTTACGCGTTTCGCGCCTCTTCTTCCTCTTCTTGTTTCCCATTCACATCTTCTTCCACTTTTCTGTTTAGCCTACGTTTTATCCGTAGTGGATATGAAACTTTAGAAGAAAAGAAGGAAGAAACTGCATCAAATATTTATAATATATGCTGTATTCCCACTTTTTTCGTAAATTAATTTTAAAAAAAAGATCACGAAAAAAAGATATATAAATAAGCAATAGTTATTATATTTCATATCTTCTATTATTCTTTTATTAAAATCAATCTTTTCTATATTATTTTGTTGTTTTATACTATTTAAGTTAGTCGTCAATACAAAACCATACACACATACCCCCACACACAAACACATAATTATAGAAAATAAAAATGTATGTTATAAAAAGAGACGGTCGCAAAGAACCAGTGAAATTCGATAAAATCACAGCTAGAATCTCCCGTTTATGTTACGGTCTAGACCCCGCTCGTATCGATGCCGTTAAAGTTACACAACGTATTATTTCAGGTGTCTACGAAGGTGTCACCACTTCTGAATTAGATAACCTAGCTGCTGAAACTTGTGCTTACATGACTACAGTTCACCCAGATTATGCTACTTTAGCCGCCAGATTAGCTATCTCCAATTTACACAAACAAACTACAAAACTATTTTCTCAAGTGATCACAGATTTACATAGTTATATCAACCCTGCCACTGGCAAACATGCTCCAATGATCTCTGATGAAGTTTTCGATATAGTCATGAAAAACAAAGACTTTATCAACTCCTCAATTGTCTACGACAGAGATTTCTCATTTAACTATTTCGGTTTCAAGACTTTAGAGCGTTCATACTTATTAAGAATTAACGGTAAAGTTGCTGAACGTCCACAACACTTAATCATGAGAGTCGCTTTAGGTATCCATGGTGATGATCTTGAAGGTGCTATTGAAACATATAACTTAATTTCTCTAAGATATTTCATTCATGCCTCCCCAACACTTTTCAACTCAGGTACTCCAAAACCACAAATGTCTTCTTGTTTCTTAGTCGCTATGAAAGATGATTCTATTGAAGGTATTTATGATACTCTAAAGGAATGTGCTTTGATTTCAAAGACTGCTGGTGGTATCGGTCTACATATCCACAACATCCGTTCAACTGGTTCTTATATTGCTGGTACTAACGGTACTTCTAACGGTTTAATCCCAATGGTTCGTGTTTTTAACAACACTGCTCGTTATGTTGATCAAGGTGGTAACAAGAGACCTGGTGCCTTTGCCCTGTATTTGGAACCATGGCACGCGGATATCTTCGATTTCATCGATATCAGAAAGAATCATGGTAAAGAAGAAATTCGTGCAAGAGATTTATTCCCAGCTTTATGGATTCCTGATCTTTTCATGAAGCGTGTTGAACAAAATGGTGAATGGACTTTATTTTCTCCATCTGCTGCCCCAGGTTTATCTGAAGTATATGGTGATGAATTTGAAGAATTATACACTCGCTATGAAAGAGAAGGTCGTGGTAAGACTATTAAAGCTCAAAAACTTTGGTATTCTATCTTAGAAGCTCAAACTGAAACCGGTACTCCTTTTATTGTCTACAAGGATGCCTGTAACAAAAAGAGTAACCAAAAGAACTTAGGTACTATTAAGTCTTCAAACTTATGTTGTGAAATTGTTGAATACTCTGGTCCAGATGAAACTGCTGTTTGTAACTTGGCTTCTGTTGCTTTACCTGCCTTCATCGAAACTTCTGAAGATGGTAAGACTTCCACATATAACTTTAAGAAATTACACGATATTGCCAAGGTCATTACACGTAACTTAAACAAAGTTATTGACCGTAACTACTACCCTGTTGAAGAAGCTAAGAACTCTAACATGAGACACAGACCAATCGCCTTAGGTGTTCAAGGTTTAGCTGATACTTATATGTTATTACGTTTACCATTCGAATCTGATGAAGCCAAGAAATTAAACATTCAAATCTTCGAAACTCTCTACCATGCTTCTTTAGAAGCCTCCATGGAATTGGCTAAGAAGGACGGTACTTATCAAACCTTCAAAGGTTCTCCAGCATCTAAAGGTATTTTACAAATGGATATGTGGAATCAAAAGGCTTACGGTATGTGGGACTGGGATACTTTAAGAGCTGACATTATGAAGTACGGTTTAAGAAACTCTTTAACTGTTGCCCCAATGCCAACTGCTTCAACTTCCCAAATTTTAGGTTACAACGAATGTTTCGAACCAATTACTTCCAATATGTATCAACGTCGTGTCTTATCTGGTGAATTTCAAGTTGTAAATCCATACTTGTTACGTGATTTAGTCGATTTAGGTATTTGGAGTGAGAGTATGAAACAACATTTAATCACTGCTAACGGTTCTATTCAAGATTTGCCAAATGTTCCAGATGAACTTAAAGCATTGTATAAGACTGTTTGGGAAATTTCTCAAAAGAAAATTATTGATATGGCTGCTGATCGTTCAATTTACATCGATCAATCCCATTCATTAAACTTATTTTTACGTGCTCCTACCATGGGTAAAATTACTTCCATGCATTTCTACGGTTGGAAGAAGGGTCTAAAGACTGGTATGTACTACTTAAGAACACAAGCTGCTTCTGCTGCTATTCAATTCACCATTGATCAAAAGGTTGCTGACCAAGCTGGTCAAACTATTGCTGATATTGAAAACTTAAAACGTCCTGCATATGTCCCATCTGATGCTGAATTCACCTACGAAGATTATGTTCCAAGTGGTGAAATCTCAAATGCTCAACCAGGTAAGATTGATGTTGCTCCTGCTGCTCCAGTTACACCAATTGTACCAGCTCCAAAGATTGAAGCTAAACCAATTGCTGTTGAAGTTACTGCTGCTGCTTCTGGAGCTGACTCAAGAAGTAGTTCTCCAACCCCATCCAATGAATCTTCCAAATTAGATGAACAACCTGCTACTCCAGTTGTAACTCTACAAAAGGAACAAGAAAATGAAAAGTCTAAGGTTGACCCAAGTGATGCTACTGATGAATCTGAATTTGATATCTACAATTCAAAGGTTATTGCATGTGCTATCGATAAGCCAGAAGCTTGTGAAATGTGTTCTGGTTAATCAATTAGTCAATTCTATTTTTTTTCATTTCTATTCATCTTTCATATCATTTTCATTTTTTACTGGGGTCTAATTTATTTTTTTATCTTCTCATCGGTGTATAATTCATTTCTATTCAATGATAAATCCATAAAGTGAATCAGAATCGTATTTCTTGTCCACTTTATCTAATTTATGTATGTCTAAATGTAGAATTTTATAATATAACATACATAATTAATATAAAAATATTATTTTACAAATATTGAAGTTTTCAAGTGTATTCATCAGTTTATTATGTCTTTTTTTCTGTATTCTCTTTAATATGAAATTATTTTTTCCGAGCTTAAAAGGGGAACAGCAGATTTCAATATTGAATTAACGTATTTTAACAAAGAATAAACAAAGCTGAATGGTAGTAGAACTTAACTTCTAGTACGACTAAGGTTATACAATCTTATACCTATACATATACCTACACATATACAAACAAAATTTATAGATAAAAACATTCTATTATGCAGGGACAGGTACAAGATATATCTCTGTTACTCAAAGACGATTTATCCCTGGACAGAATCCGTGATATTAAGGATCAATTAATCAAAGAACGTTCTACAGTTGATTATCAATTGAACAAGGAATCAGAACGGTGTTTTAGTGACATTCAGGAAAGTTTGAAATTATTAAATGTCTCACAAAAAGCAGCCAATTCAATAAGATCTGAAATAAATGACGTCAACAAACTAAGTGAAGAGAATAAATCCTCAATTAATAGATATAGCGTTATATTTGATGCCACTAAAATGTACGAGACGATTAATAACACATCTACAATATATGAGAAAATTATTGAATTTCGTACTGTTGTTGATCAGTTAGATGGAATGTTAGACGATGAATTAAACGACGATGCATTGGATACTGGGTGTCCAAACCTTTTACAAATTCATTATTTGCTAAATATGGTTCGTGATTTCCAAGATCAAATGATAGTAATGGCTCAAATTTCAACTGATGATGTACAGAGAACTGCTCAGAAATTATTTGTCAAAGTTTCTAATTTGATTGATAAATTTGACCAGCTACTAGAATCACTTATTTATGATATTGTGGAAATTATTAGGTCACAACACATATCTTTAGCTATTCGTCTTTTCAAAATTATTGATTTGGAGGAAAGAGAAGATCTGAAAATTAGCGCTATAAGAAATATTATTAAGAAGAAAGAAATGGAAATGGAGCGATCTTCTATCAAGAAACTCCCCAACAATAGGAATGCAGCTAAACTTCTAGGTGGAAAAACTAGAGACCTTAGTGAGTACCCAACTGATCATGGGTTATACCAAGAGATCATGAACGGAACAATTTCCACTAGAACGTTACCTCGTGGCTATAAAAACTTTTTCAAGAATAAACTAAAGCAGTCTATAAGGGATATGTTTATAGAAGTGAGAAAAGAATATCAAGATGAAAAGATGTTTGAGGTGCTGAACAATTTAGATTGGGTATTCAATGAATTATCTATGGTGAAGGATTATATATCAAAATATTGTCCGGCACATTGGGATATATTTAACAAAGTTTACGAGTTGTATTACGAAGAATTGCATTTGTTGATCAATGAATTAGTGGAATCTGAACCAGAAACTTTAGTTATCTTAGATATTTTAGATTTTGACAAGACATTCCAAGCAACATTAGTAGCAGACTTCCAATTTACCAAGAAAGAAACGAAAAGTGTCATTGGACCTGAACAGAAAGAAACATTGTTTAAGGACTATTTGAATTTAATTGTTCAAAAGATGACCGAGTGGGTTCAAAATTTAGAAAAAGCAGAGTTTGATGTTTTCTTGGAAAGAGCTACCCCTCCACATACTGATGCAGATGGTCTCTTATTTTTAGACGGTACAAAAACATGTTTCCAAATGTTCACTCAACAAGTTGAGGTTGCTGCAGGCTCTAACCAAGCAAAAATTTTGGTTGGTGTTATAGAGAGGTTCTGTGGATTGTTATTAAAACGTCAAAAAGATTGGGATGGCCTTATTAGCAGTGAAGTAAAAAAATTATTAAAATATAATGAATTATATGATATAGATCCTCAAAACATTCCCGCAGATGCAGAATGTGCAGGTGGTTTATTAGAATATTTAATTGCTACGGCGAATGATCAAATGAGAGCTGCAGATTATGCAATGGCTATTGCTACGAAATATGGTGAGCTTGTCAGTAAAAATTATGAAAAGGAAATCACCAAGCACATGGATGCCACTTTAGATGGATTTGCAGAGGTAGTAAAAAGCAGTTTAACTGGGTTGTTGACAATCATGTTTGATGATTTAGAAACACCATATTCTGAAATATTTAGTAAAACGTGGTACGCTGGTACTCAAATACAACAGATATCCGATACCTTGGCAGAATATTTATCCGATATAAGGCCACAGATGAGCCCTGTTGTCTTTAATATTTTCATGGGTAACCTTATCGACGAGGCTTTCTTGAGATTTGTTGACGCTATGAATGAAGAACATTCGTTCAAGAGTAAGAAAAATAAATTTTTGGATGCCATGAAGAGAGATTTTGAAATCTTTTTCACATTATTTACAAGATTCGTCAATGAAGAACAAAAAGAAGAAATTATTGATCGTAGGTTTAAAGTCATGGAGTTCTTCATGGATTTAAGTTGTCAACCAGTCAATGAAATAATAGATATATGGAATGATTTCTTAATTGAATACCCAGAGGCACCAATTGATTTTCTAACTGCTGTTTTGAAATGCAGGAAAGACGTTGATAATTCTACTAGAAAACAGTTAATTCAATCTGCTATGGTGGCTATAAATGACCCAGAAAGGCTTGTTCGTCTAAACGAACTAACAACTGATCTGTCATTTATTGCCAGATTTAGATACAAAAATCAATAAAATATATACAGAATATACGTAATTATATTTAGTTGCATAAATACACTTGATCATATATAGCAGCTTAAGTACATATACATTGAACATACTTTTATTAAGAAGGGGTGCTCCTGTTGCTAGTGAAATTTATACCATCATTTAAATACCCAAAGGATAGTTATTAGATATTGCTTGTTAATTTCATTATTTTTTAAATTATAGTTAAATAATCCATCTTTTTTAGGACTCCATGAAGCACCAACTGTATTGGACAGATTGAAATTATTTGAAACTTCATCATTTCCGGTTGCTTCTACCGACGTAACAGATATGATATATTTATAAGAGGATGAATGTGCATTAAGTTTTTCTAAAATTGATTTTATAAGCTGATCTTTTATTTCAGGGTCGGTATTATATTGTGCTGGTTTCGTATCATCAGCGTCCGGTGTTATGGCTTTATAAGTGGACTCAATTAACTCAATTAACTTGCTACTTTCAATTGGCGAATTTGATGCTTTTCCTTCTTCTAGTTTCACTTGCATTGTAACGTATAACTATATTATTTATTGGAGTAAGGGCTTCTTGTTATGTGAGTGTATGGACTAGTGTTTTGTTTTTGTGCAAAATGACAGATTATTCCATACCTTAAAAGTATTTCAGTCTGTTCATACTCGGAATTTTATATATGTTTAAGACATGCTAATTCGAAACGCGGTCAAAATATTAGTTATTCAAGCAAGTTTACTATGGAGCAAAGTTACTATATAGTTTATTTAACAAGATATTTTTGAATTTAATTATTAGGTAATAAATATTAGAGATACCATATCATATAGATTCAACCATTTGTTGATCGTTAGAAACATTGATTTTACTTCTACATTATTTTCATTATTTTTGTTACCGCTTTTTTATTATATAAAATACAAGGGAAGCTAATGAATAGAAAAACTGTGCACGTGGGTAGTACGTTGGTTTAATTTTGCATCACTAATAACAATACTAGAGTTAGAGGGTTATATTTTCCTATCAGAAATTATTGTAAGCTCTTAATCCTGTTGGACGATGTCTAGAAAGTTAATGACATGCTATGATTATTTCTTTCTTGAATACTCTATTTTTAATATAAAAAATAATGGCAAAATTCCGACAACATGCCTGATCAAATGATAATATCTACATTTTATTGCATATTAATATTAAAATAGAAATAATATTAACAACCAAAATTATTATATACCCAGAATGTCCTCTGCCCCATTATTACAAAAAACTCCAGGTAAAAAGATTGCATTGCCAACTAGAGTAGAGCCTAAGGTATTCTTTGCCAATGAGCGTACATTTTTGTCATGGTTAAACTTCACTGTTATGTTGGGTGGATTAGGTGTTGGCTTACTAAATTTTGGTGATAAAGTTGGAAGAATTAGTGCTGTTACATTTACCATAGTCGCTATGGGTACAATGATATATGCTTTGGTTACTTACCATTGGAGGGCAGCCGCCATTAGGCGTAGAGGTTCAGGTCCATACGATGATAGATTAGGTCCTACGCTATTATGTTTTTTTCTTCTTTTAGCTGTTGTAATTAACTTTATACTGAGATTTAAGTACGAGTGAAATTCAAATATTTAACTTTGGATATTTTCCTATGTAAAAATCATAATAATAATAATACACACTTACATTAGTCGATAGTTTATAGATATAATATCTTCATATTTTATTTTATTACGCTACCATGTGCGTGAAGCGAAGCTTGAGATTGTATTACACTAAATAAAAGAGATTATTCAACGTTTACTAACAATATAGAATAAGGTACCTTCAATTTTGATCTATTTCCCATATCAAGAAGTTTTCAAATAAAATATCCTTTGTGCCCTATTAAATATTCAACTAAGCAATATTAAAGTCTGAGAATTACCAATTAAATCCTTTTAAGAATACAAATATAGCTGGTATGGGTTATATTATAAACTGTATAAACTGTATAAACTGTATAAACTGTATAAACTGTATAAACTGTATAAACTGTATAAACTGTATACCTGGTAATCTAATACCTGAGTTTACGTAATTTTAAGACTACTAATATAATATAACCTATTTGACCGTTACCGGCATTTGTTAGTTAAGAAAATTTACGGGCAAACTCGACACAATATTAAAATAAACCGGTTCAAAGTTTGGCGTATATCACCGGCTAAGTACCACTAAGTTGTCATCCAACAGCCCTGCTTATCAAAAGATATGGTAAGTCGCTTTGAAAACTACCTAACCAACCCACAAAATATCACAATTTCTTGAAAATATGACTGAAAAGGAACCGGGTGTTCTGTAACATCAACAAAATGTCGCTGATTAATTTGTATGCACAACAAAAATCAAAGCTTAAACGTTTGAGTGAAAAATCAAATAAACAGCACACAGAAAAACAATGCAGAGTTGTAATTCTTTCATTGAGTATCGTTTGACTCACCGAGTATTTTTATTTCTAATTAACTAGTCAGTAGGCGTAATATGTAAAATAAGAACTATAGACGACAAGAGTAGATCTTATCGGGAGTTTCAAAACTAGTTAGTATATATATAGGGGAATACTAATTTATTCTAAGTTCGTTATATAAACATTTCTCTTTTATATTAGGCAAATTTATTTATTTCCTTCTTGTGCCTGGCCAACCAAATACTCTCAACTTTATTAGGTAAGGTCACTAAAAACAATAGAAATTATGTTATCACAAGCCCAGCATTTGAGAATTTCAAGCTCTACATTTATTGGTAAGACAATTATCCGTTTCTACTCGAACTTACCTTTGCATGTTCCAATTACACTACCAAATGGTAAAATTTACGAACAGCCAACTGGTTTGTTTATTAATGGTAGTTTTGTTCCATCCGTCAATGGAAATACTTCGAAAGTCTTTGATCCATCCACTGAAGAAGTTATTACAAAGGTTTATAAAGCAGATGGTGATGATATCAACATTGCTGTCAAAGCTGCTAAAAATGCGTTCGAAAATAATTGGTCCCAGGTTGATCCTGAAGTTCGTGCCAAGGCATTGTTTAACCTAGCTGATTTAATTGAACAACATTCAGAAACGTTAGCAAACATTGAGTCCATGGATAACGGCAAATCCTTGCAATGCTCTCGTGGGGACGTTAACCTAGTATCCAAATATATACGTTCTTGTGGTGGTTGGGCAGATAAAATCTATGGTAACACTATTGACACTGGCAAGGATCATTTTGCTTATAGCTTAAGAGAACCATTAGGTGTTTGTGGTCAGATTATTCCATGGAATTTCCCATTATTAATGTGGTCTTGGAAAATTGGTCCAGCTTTAGCTACAGGTAACACTGTCGTCTTAAAACCAGCCGAAATGACACCATTATCTGCTTTATATGCTGCCCAATTGTGTCAAGAAGCAGGCGTTCCAGATGGTGTTGTTAATATTGTCCCAGGTTCAGGTAGAGTCATTGGTGAAAAGTTATGTTTGCATCCTGATATCAAAAAGATTGCTTTCACCGGTTCTACAGCAGTTGGTAAGACCATTATGAAAAATGCAGCTGAAACGATTAAAAAAGTTACTTTAGAATTAGGCGGTAAATCTCCAAATATTGTCTTCGCAGATGCAGATTTAGATAAAGCAGTAGAGAGCATTGCCCATGGTATTTTCTTTAATTCAGGTGAAGTTTGTTGTGCGGGCTCAAGAATCTACGTCCAAGATGCTGTATATGACGAAGTTTTAGAGAAATTTAAGAGATATACGGAATCGTTAAAAGTTGGAAATCCATTTGAGGAGGACACATTCCAAGGTGCCCAAACTTCTGCGGCCCAATTAGATAAAATTCTGGAATATATTCAAATTGGTACAGAAGAAGGTGCACGTATTGTTACCGGTGGGAAGAGGAAGGGTAACAAAGGTTATTTTGTTGAACCAACTGTCTTTGCTGATGTTGAAGAAGATATGAGAATTGTTAAGGAAGAGATCTTTGGGCCAATTGTTACAGTATCAAAATTCACTACTGTAGATAATGTTATTGCTAAAGCCAATGATTCTCAATATGGGTTAGCTGCTGGTATACATACCAAAGATGTAAACAAAGCCATTGAAGTTTCTAATAGACTAAAGGCAGGTACTATATGGATTAATACATACAATGCATTCCACCAAAATGTTCCATTTGGTGGTTTTGGACAATCTGGTATTGGTCGTGAAATGGGTGCGGCTGCTCTAGACAACTATACGCAAGTTAAATCTATCAGAATGTCAATTGATAAACCACAATTTTAATAAAAATAGATATATAGATAGATAGATATATTATTACTTTTTGCATTATCTGAAAATTTACGAAGTAAAGTCAGGTACCTTCTAACAACTGTAATCACCATTAGATAACAATGTACTTACATAATTAAATATAAGCTTTTTTAAAAAACTTAATAAATCATTATATATATATATATATATATTTGATCAAATTTAAACCGATTAATATTCTGTTACCATCCTAATCGATGGGACTATGAGTTTCAGATAACGTATTCGTTTTTTGAAAATGAACATAAATAAAGATTAAGAATATTTGTGACTGTGATTACATCCGTACATTAAAAAAATCCACACACTCGAAAAATAAGAAAAACTTTTTGTGCGATTTTAATAATGCGATGTGTGTTCGGAAAAAAGACAAATTTTTTGAAAGTTTAGCTAAACACCACCAAGCTAGGCAGAATTCTTTCATCAACTTCTATCTTCAGTCACGAAATCCTTCTAGCTTCTGGAAAGAATTACATACCAGGGCTCACCAGCAAAAGAATGGTCCTAACAAACTCCTTTCTCCTTTAGCGAACACCGGCAAATTTGGACAGATGGATCATTGCTCTACTCACAGAGAGGGAAAGAATGAACAATCGCTAGAGTGCTTGAGTGTTGGAGAATATAGGCATACATGGGTAGATACTTGCATAGAAGTACACATATTATTGAAATATTTTAATAGTATTGGATACTTAATAGTGATTTTTAACATATTTGGAGAAAACAGATCGAAAATATAACGAACTAACGAGTTGAAATGGTATGTGCATATATATTACTATTTGAGTATGGAAGTGAAATAAGTGAAAAGTATAGAGAATACCTGATATATGAATTTAAAAACCAATCTTCCAAGAATAGTGGATAAGATATTGCTTTTATTTGAAGTAATAATAAATAGAGAAGAGTAATTAATACATTATGATAATATAATAACGTTAGAAAAGTTGAATGGCTTTATGCCAGATTTATTTTTAAGTACAATAATACAATTTCCTCATGAATTTTTATGGAACGTGAATATACCACAACAATACCGAAATACTGAAATACACTATTACATGATCCAGAGCCATTGAACTCTTAAAAGAAATACTTGATCTGGTAATGAGTAAAACTGACCAAACGTAGTAGAGTTTAAAAGAAACAACTATTCTATTCCCTTTATTAGTCCATTCTACAACCACACACTTCAACAAAACAAAGTTACTAACATTGAGAATAAATAAAATTTTAATTTATAATTTTCATTATAGTCTGACGCTGTCACTATTCGTACCAGAAAGGTTATCACCAACCCATTATTAGCTAGAAAGCAATTCGTTATTGACGTTTTACACCCAAACAGAGCTAACGTCTCCAAGGATGAATTACGTGAAAAATTAGCTGAAGTTTACAAGGCTGAAAAGGATGCTGTTTCCGTTTTCGGTTTAAGAACCCAATACGGTGGTGGTAAATCATCCGGTTTCGGTTTAATTTATAACTCAACTGCTGATGCTAAGAAGTTCGAACCAGCTTACAGATTAGTTAGATATGGTTTAGCTGAAAAGGTTGAAAAGGCTTCAAGACAACAAAGAAAGCAAAAGAAGAACAGAGATAAGAAGATCTTTGGTACCGGTAAGAGAAGAGCTAAGAAGGTTGCCCGTCGTAACGCTGATTAAGCAAATTAATTACAATTTTAATATAATATCATGTGTTAATTTTATTTTAATTTAATTCTCCTAAAAAAATCCTCATTAATCTGTCTAAACGTTTTCTGTTTTTTATAAGCAATATATATATGTATATTTTCAAATCATAATTTAAAACAAAGACTACGAACATCTATTAAATCCTGGCTTATTCTGTTATTAGTATACTCTATCCATTGAATAAAATTTAAATTTTCTGATCACGTGAGCACTTTAATCTTGCAAAGAAACGGCGAAGTAGGTAAGGCAAAATTTAGTAAGTAACTAAGTAAACATTCTTAAAAGAATTATAAAATGAAATGGTTATGAACTAAAAGAAGATACTCTAGGAAGGAGAATAAAAATAACTATATTACAAACAAACAAAGGAACAAGAGAAGAAACAATGGTTTTGTTTGGTTTAGGTAAATTATTTTATGTGATACTGTTACTGATTAATTCTGTGGCTGTATTAAGTGAAGAAAGGTTCTTAAGAAGAAGTATGTCAGATGTTATTGAACTTTATAGTGTATAAAAATCTCTTACAAATGAAATTTACTAACTTTGTGAATACAAATATCAATATTTGGATCCTTAAACTATAGTCGGTTTTGCTAAGAACGCAAATGACGCCCCTGTGTTTGGTCAACAAGAAAATACTACAAAATCTAAAGTTGTTCAGTTAATTGGTGCTGTCCAAACCTTATTAAGAAGTATGTTAAACTATTAATAATTGAAGACTCATGTTCTATGTTATTAATTATCTTTTCACTTTATTAAAGCAATAAATTACTAACAAAATTACTAATATTAAAAAATATTATTTACATTGTAAACAGTCCCTCTGATCGGTATCAATATCATGGTGATCATATACGAGCTATTATTGGGTTGAAGATAGGGTGATCTTAGAAAAACTCTGGTAGAATGAGATGAAGGTCTTAAAATCAAGATAAAATAGATTTGTATAATAGTGAAATTATTAAAATTAAATAATGATATATCATATTTAGGTTTGATGCTTAAAGGTAATTTAATAAAATTATAAATAAGTATAAAAATGTTATTATGTTTTGAATGTGTATGGTGTATAACATGCAAGACCGTTTAAATTTAGAAAATCTATGGTGTTGGGGGGAGGAAGTAGTATTTTATCAAGCTTATCAAACTGCCAATTCGGCAGCCTTTTTAGCAGCAAACCTATCAATAACTCCTAGCTCATTTATTGCTTCACTAATACAGTGTACTGATTCAACCAGTGATACCCCTTTGACTTTTGGATTAGGACATGTACTATTATCCATCTGCAAGGTAAAATAATATAGTAAACAATCATAAATGAATAAGAATTGATTGATATTTTGAACCATCGAAATTCGTTGTTTTCTAAATACATTAATAACCCATGCTACCGGATCATAAACCCTTTCAGTAGATGAATATTTTTTCTTGAATTCCTCTTGTAGAGCATCAAAGTTATTCAAATTTGAAAGAATGGAATCGACAGTACACCATGTTCCTGTTCTACCACAACCTGCGGAGCAATGTACTAAAATTGTAGGAATATAACCGTTTTGAAATACTTTTTGATTAAATAGTTCTTTAATTAATAAATTTTTAAAAATTATTGCTTGGATGATTTCAATTGGATTTGATAAAGTGCCTAAATCTGGCCAATTTGTAATTTGTAATTGCAAAACTTCAAAAGTTTTTGCTCCGTTATCATAGGTCAATTCAATTTTTCTTAATATAATATTTTCTTCAGATTTAGTTAAATCCAACTCTTCTAAAACTTTAACTTTAATGCCATCATAATCTCTTTCTTTCCAATATTTAAAACATTTTTCGACACCGTTTTCATATTCTTTTGTTAATGATAAGATTAAAGGAACTTCATCGTTTATAATGCAAGTATAAAAATCATGGACTGTTGATAGCATTGGTGCTTGGGTAGCAATATATCTTACTTTCTCGGAGGCGGCGGGCATAAAATCATTTATATTCATAGACTCATCCAAGGCATTGTCACTATTTTTATTATTGCCATTATTTGATAAATCTAACCCAGGCAAGATTAAATAATTTGCATTAATATAGTTATCAGAAATATCTAGTTCCTCATCTGTTTGATGTTCACTAGTGGTACAGGCACTGCTGTTAAAATAAGATGGTAATTGTGACGATGGTATTGACGATATTGAATCTTTATTCAACCGAACTCTTGTATGTTCATAGGGGAAAATATCTTTATACCTATTTTTACAACCTAGTTCAACACCAGAGGAAATAATAATCTTTTCCTCATCTTCAAAGTCAGACTCTTCTAAATCCGTGTCTATATCACGTAGCCATTTGCTTTTCATAGAAGTCAAACAATTAGGTTGCGATTGCGATCGTTTTTGCTGATAATCTTCTGATTTGTTAAATGGTGCAATTGGTGGTGGTTTCAACCCAAAAGAGGATAAAGAAGATCCTGTTACGTGTGCTTTTCTTGTCATGCAATTTTTAATTATCGACGGCGAATTAGTAGTTGATGTTGAATATGGATTACCTTTACTGTCATAGGAATACATGTTGAATGATGCGTTGCTAATAGTACTTCTAGTTGAAAGAGAACTGTTTAGACGTCTCTTTTCTAGAATATCTAGTTTTTGGAATTGTGAGGCAAATTGAATCTTAGTTCTACTCATTAATTCCTGAAACCATTTCGGTATATGCTTATCAACTCGATCTTGAGAGTATTTTGATATCAGTTTTGTGTATTTGATCTGTACACTTAATTTATCTTTGAATTTATCATCTTCATGAGATATTGCGCATGGTGATGATGCTTTAGATAAGAATGGAGATGATGGCGATATCGGCTTTCTCTTTGGGAATTCAAAAGTATGTAAGCTATTCCCACTGTCATTATGTCTAATGCATGCCTCTTCATCTTCATCAATTTTATCATGCTTCTTTTCTTGCCACCTTGTAAGTTCTTCCTTAATGTTTACTGCACTCAAATACGACTCTATATCCATCATTTCCTCATTTTGAGTAAACTTGAATAACCGAGAAGGCATTGCTTTTTGAGTAGGTAGCTGAAATTTGAACAATGCTGATATTGGAGAAGAAGAAGATACTGGCGAATCTGTTATATGATACTGTGGAGATGGAGAGTTCATAAAACTCGATGATGACAGGGAAGTATTAGTATCTGGAACTTTGAGTCGTAAGTTTATATTGGATATATCTTGACTATTTGCTATGCTATCCGATCCAATGGTACTAGTGCTAACATCAGAATTTGGATTTGTAATGCAAGTTGGGAAAATATCACTAAATTGTGAAAATCCACAGGATAGTATCGATACTCTCATAGTGTCACTACATTCGGTATATGCTGGATAACGCAATATTTTACTTAATATACCAAAGCATGCTAGTGAAATTGAATTATCTGTTTGATTTATTGAATTATCATATACGATTATTCTAAGATTCGGATTATTAAACCTTGTTAATATTATAGTTTGTTCATGTAATGGTAGATTTTCAATAAGCTTTTCAAAAACAAAATTCTTTCTTCTTAGTAAAGTTGATGGCAGGCATACATGTATTGAATTTTTGATATATGATTTTGAACGGTCGGTAAATGGCCGTATGTCTAATAATAAATATTTATTTTCGTCATGCTCGGTCAAATATTTACCTAGTTCGACTGCTGTCATTAAACTACAGCCTTCTGGTCTTGAAAATCTTTGTTCTTGGGGTTTAAAGCTGGGTAAAACTGGTGCCGTTACAGATTTTAATAGTAATGGAAGATGTTGCCTATTAATTAAATTATCATCTAACTTTTCAATAGGATAGGAATTACTGAAGTTGGTATCAGTTTCAATAATTTCACTCTTAGTATCATCACTTTTATTTGTATAATCATGTGTAGTTATCATATTGGCTAAAGGAGTTGAAGGTATCTGTATGGATTTTGGATTACTTATAATGTTATTATTATAGTTACTCTCATGATTACTGCTGTAACCATCGATATAAGAGGACCTCATGTATGTATCTACAGGAATTTTGTTGTAGTTATGTCTTGATATTAACTAACACCTGCTTATTATTTTATCTTTTAAATTATAATAGTGTATGAAGAATAGCTATATCTTACTTCTAATGAATTTAAAATTGGTATTTTTGGTTTCTTTATTGCTGGCAAAAGATGTTTCTTAGTAATTGCTTGTACTGTCGATGAGATTCTATTAAAAAAATAAAAAGAAAGTTGTCAATTTTTCAGAAGAGGCAAATCTGTAAATAGGTGAATTCGCCGTCAACAAACAGGCGTCCGTTTTGAGCAAACAAAGCCAGAGGAGGCCAGCGCAAAATAAAATCCGAAATTCCCAAAACAGGACAAATGACGATTTTACAACGCCTTTCAAGTACAAGAATCGGAAATAATTACGAATTAACTAGTGAATGATTCTAAGACTCTCACAATTAACTCTTACCCCTGGAATCCCTTGGTAAATTATGTAATTTAACTACATGTATAAATTAATAGTTAAAGATAGATATATATTCAGGCAAGTAATTATGCCTAGATCTAATGGAGTAGATTGTTTTTTTGTATATTACTGCGATAGCAAGATTTCTTGGATGCCATATAAACAGTAGAAAATGGCTTTACCAATAAAAAGCGAACCTTTGTGGATGCATCATAATCATGAATAAAAGAAACGAACGAACGAGAATGCGAGTAAATGAAAAACTAAATTTCAAAAAAAAAATTTTCGTTACGAAATACTCAGAGTCGAGAATCTTGGTTATTTACAATTAAGAAATACACAAAACCTTAACCAAGAGATTTACCATAAAATAAAATATACGAGCCAGTAAGTAACTAAGGAATGGTTTAATCGTTTAACACGTGTATATGGCATAATATATAGTATTTGGGACTATTGACTCTTTAATACTTCTCTATTAATTTGTAATGTCATAGTTAAAAAGACGGTTTGAAGAAGAACACTCAGTATTGGGTTCCGATCAGTGCCAAGAAGTATTCTCTTAAATATATTTTCTTGGACTATCGTTCTTATTATACCTCGACATTTAGAAATCTTGAGAAATTCAGAATAATTTAAGAAAAGGAAAACTCAATCAAAGACACTATATATTTTGCATTTACCTACATGTGCCATTGATATATTATTGGTAAAAACATAAACGTTTAATATATATTTAATATAATGTGTACAATTAGTTGTATAACAAGGGTATATTTTGAATTGCTTGCAATTAATTAATTAGTTTTTTACTATCATTCTTCAGTAGTTATGATTAGTCATGAGCTTAACATTTAAGGTTATCAATTTTATTATATTAACAGTAAGTAAATATTTCGATATCTTTCCGAAATCATATACATCGAACTGTATTATTATTGGTTTGTTTCTCGGTATTATTTTATTTTTCATATGATCTTATAGTTTATTGCTTGTGAATAAACAATTTTTATTATATAATTACATTATTTCACATTATATGAAACATAATACTTCATCTAATGTTTTTTTGTTCCTGGAGATTCAAAAATATTTTAACCATAGAAAGAGTATTCAAATTTGATTTCAGGAATTGAGATATCACTCGAATATCTGAGACTTTGAATATTAATTCTTATGCAGATTTCATATTCCAGAGTTAAAATATTTTACTATGCTTCTATAGCACTGTTGTTTTTCCTAGTGCACATATTGTGAACGTCGATTTTTTTGTATTTTTTTTAAAAATACTATTCGGAGATTATGAATAACCATTATACCCATATTCTTCAATTTTTCTTCAAAAAAAATTTCTTAATCTATGAGTCATTACTTTACTGGTATACTCCATATCTTATTTTTTAAATTAATATATCAAGTGGCTCTTACATAACACATATATACTGGTGACCTCACCTATATAAGTCCTTTTCTTATAATTCAACTAATTTAAGTGGATAATATGTAATCTCATCAAATTAATGGTTTTAATAGGTTGTCATTGGGTCTTATATCTGCTAGTCCGTGTTTAATTATTAATGATGTAGACGAAGGTATAGGTGCTACTGTGACATATACTGATACATAATCATTGTGGTGTTTGGGTGTCGTAAATTAAACTGAAAATTTTAAAGTTCTTACCTAAAATAAAACATAAAATTTAAGTGCAATTAAGTGAACCAAAGAGGCAGTCACTTGGTTGCGTTATGAAACTTAGAAATTCATCATCCATAAAATAGAAATAATACCGGGAGAGGTTTTGGGAATTATATTTTGATAGAAGCAAAACAATATAAAAGCGTGATGAACTTTGGGATAAATTATAATTGTACTTTCCTTTATCTATCACCTAGAGAGAATGAAAGCACGTTAAAAAAGAGATAAAAATGTAAACATCAAACATAACAAGCGATGATGGATTAAATGGTTTTCGATGTGGAGCAAATAAACTTCTCGTTATTAATAGCACTAACAACACTGACTTCAGGAACGCTTTCCAAATTATATGCCTGTGGTGTTGATGAAGGTAAAGACAGAGTTAAAAATGCTGCAGTCGCTAAACATCCAAACCTAACATTGTTAATATTCGGATTACTTGGTTTCACTATATTAGCGACATCATTGGAATTTGATATATAGTTGGAGCCGGTATATATGGCAATTATGAAATGAATAATGAGGTAATTTGAGAGATGCCTTATGTAGATTAGACAATTTAATTGTTGAAGCAGTTTGTCTTTATCTAATTATATATCAAGGCTTATGTAATAATCGAGACATAAAAAGATATTTCCAGATTATAAAATAGGTTTCTATTTCTATTTATTATATTCAACTTTCCCATTGTTCTCCTCTCTGACTACTAACTAAACCTTCTTTTTATTGTACCTCAGTTAAGAACACACATTTCACTATCCCGAGTTTCTAATCCTGGAAATTTCTTAGTAATTTAGTAAGTCCTAAGTTCTCTTCACCAAGTGCTCAACAGTTTATAGCATTAGTTACGTTACTCTAATAACCCTTTGTAACCCTCATCTCCAATTTCAACTTCAACTAGGCTCTGTGAGTATCGTTTCTGTGCGTTACTACAAAATATGAATGAATTATTTACAGCACTTCTTCTAGAATCCGTTGAAAGTTGTCAACATCTACCTGCCGTTGACATTTACTGTGTTTACTCTTAATTGGCTTGAAGGTAACAATAAGAACTATATTGAGACTAGAAAATAGTAAAAAATGACTAATTGATAACATTAGTGTAAAATTTTAATATATACATATGAAAATAATTTTGTATACCTTCTTGCGTATAAGCTTATAAATTGTACTGACAATTAATCATTGTTACTCATTATCACATGTTATTGTCGTATTATTATCGGCTGATTTTTGACAAGCGGCAATTTGACAACCTTTGCCTGTTAGAGATTTCTTGTAATT
Source organism: Jamesozyma piceae (assembly GCA_030674245.1). Lineage (NCBI taxonomy): Eukaryota > Fungi > Ascomycota > Saccharomycetes > Saccharomycetales > Saccharomycetaceae > Jamesozyma > Jamesozyma piceae. The sequence continues at coordinate 33,497 of JAJLYB010000126.1, forward strand.
TTGTTAGTGGCATACATATTTATCTCCATTTATAAGAAAAAAGATTCCATAAAACCACAACAAATGTCAGTTAATACATTTTATTAATATAAAATTAGACTACAAGTTCTAAAAAAAAGTTATTGATATTCAAAAAGAAGTAAAGTATGTTATAACCTCTAGAATATGTGGGTTAAATAGGCAAGCAAAGCACATATATATATATATATATAACTAAATTAGCAAATGATACCTAACCTATCAAAACACATTTTCCTTTTAAATTTTGAATAGGCTGGGGAAAATGAATCCGTTTTCTAAAGATGAGAATAATAATAGAATTGATAATCACCTGAACGAGAATATATGTAAATGATACACATAAAATCTAATTCTAAGGTTTTTTTGTACCAATCTTTTAAAACTAATAGTATTTGTGAGTTCTTATCTTGAAACCTTTAAATAGTTTATCTAATTTGCGAATGTAAACTAACAAATACGAAGGTTACTTACTGGAATACTATTGATTTAGCTTGTATTTCTGTCAACTCAGTAACTTTAAAACTATATGATAGTTTAATTGTTTGTAATTTGCATAAATAATCATAAACTTTTCAATATTTTTTACAATTGTTACATTTACTAGTGTTCTGAATATTGGCAAACTAAATAGCTTTGTATTTCTTTTCTATCTTAGACAACTGTTCCCCCAAGTAATGTCCTTTAATTTATTAAGTATTGAGGTTTTCATGAATGCTTCCCCTCGCAATATCTTTATGACTATCAGAATTGTACACAATATTGTCAAAAAGAAATGGACGAGTTGGGAATCGAACCCAAGGCCTCTTCCTTGCAAGGGAAGCGCGCTACCAACTGCGCCACACGCCCAAATTTTTCATATTTTTGTTATATCGTGTATTGATTATACCGGTCTTAATTAGCTTTCGATGTATTATTCTCAGAAGCTCATATAAGGTTCGTTATTGAATAATACGTTAACAGTTTAATGGTGTTTTAAAAGTAACCTAAGGGAAAGTTTAATATAAGAGTTGTATGTCTTCTTCAGACTGATAAATAAAGGGTAAGACGTGCGCTGTCGCCCGTCGCTCTTTTATATAAAATATTGTTGTTACGGTATTTTCCCGTATATAATCACAAGATACAAGGTTGTCATGGCAAATTACCGTATGTGATGATGTACGACAAAATATAACCTTTTACTAAGATGACTCAATTAGTGAAAATGTTTACATTGTTTGACTCAATGTCAAGCAATGGATACAAGGTAGGTACACAAGGACGACAATGTAGTAGGTATCTCATTCCCAACAACTGTTATATGAAATAGTATCAATCAAAGTGATAAACATATATTATATATTATTACTACTTTTATATATCTTAGGATAAAAATGCTGAAACGGAGATTATATGGTACTATGAATATAATATGGGTGGTTTATAGGATATCAAGTTTAATACGAAGGTTACTAACAACCACGAACGCGATTGAAAACGAAACACGAAAATAAAACAATAGCATATAGAAAGTTATGAACGACACGAGTGTTCATATAAGGAAATCAATGTTCGACTACAAACAATTAACTTA
>JAJLYB010000127.1:0-34949 GCA_030674245.1 Jamesozyma piceae
TTACCCATAGTATGTTTTATATGTACATAAACCTATTATATAGTAGTTAGACTATATCTTACATATGAGACTAAGTAGCCGCGTGCTATTAGGATTAGACTAGTAAGAAGTAATCTAACTTCCTTTCTATTAATATATATATATATCTTTTTCTATCTTATTTTGTTACCCCCACTAAACAGCTTCCTTTGACAAAACAAAATATAACCTTTTACTAAGATGACTCAATTAGTGAAAATTTTTACATTGTTTAACTCAATGTTAAGCAATGGATACGAGGTAGGTACGCAAGAACGACAATGTAGTAGGTATCTCATTCCCAACAACTGTTATATGAAATAGTATCAATCGAAATGATAAACATATATTATATATTATTACTACTTTTATATATTTTGGGATAAAAAGAGTAGGGAACTATTTTAGAATTTATATACAGTAAGATAACTTACATATATCATTCAATATGATCAAAAACCAAGAATCTTTAATCAAGTCGGATTCAATCGCGTTCAGAGGCATACGCACTGATAGAAGATTGATTCTTAGTTGAAGGCATCATTATTGATTAGTGTATGTCGAAGTAAATTTAGGTTAGACGAGGAATTAAATATCTTTTACTACTTGTAATCTTTGTATAAAAGTTCAGTTTATTATAAAATCATAATTATGTAAAATAAATAAATTAATTAATTAATTAAGAATCAATATCAATCAGATTGTATACTTGAAGTATTGGTCTATTTATACGTCTCTGGGAAGTGAAGTAATAGGTGAAAAATTTTCACATCGTCGATAAGTTATACTATTCTCGTTGACCATCATCTGTGACCATTATAAGTTAATTGTTTGTAGTCAAACATTGGTTTCCTTATATGAACACTCGTGTCGTTTATAACTTTCTATATGCTATTGTTTTATTTTCGTGTTTAGTTTTCTATCGCGTTCGTGGTTGTTAGCAACCCTCGTATTAAACTTGATATCCTATAAACTACCCATATTATATTCATAGTACCGTATAATCCCCGTCTCGGTATAAATCGAATAGGTTATTACTTATTTTAGAAGTAGGAGGGGTCAGCTTAATGAACTTACTCTGCTATTTAGGTCTCAGAAGAATGTAGGACGAACCATTTAATGAACTGGGCGCCATGCATTCCAACGCTACTCGTCTGTAAACCATCCATTAGTATTCTTCTGTGGGAAATCTAAAGTAGGTATCATGTTACATTCATAAAATGTATTCATGTAAATAAATTAAAAAGTATATAAATAGGTTGTGTATGAATTAAAATCATCATCTCAAAAATTTTCCCGTTTTTAGTTGAAGATTACTATCAGAAGATTATAAATAATTGGAAATTAAGAAGAAGAATTATTCAACTAATGTCTAATTATCGTTAACTATTATAACTAACTTTAATTAACTCAAAAGGAGACCACTCGTGCAATTTTAAAATTTAACAGTTTGACATTTTTACAAGGAATATCCAACGAAAAAAGACCTATTATTGTTGATAACGTTATAGAATAAACAATATATTTTGTTTAATTGTTCAAAACTGAGAACTGGAACTAAAAACAAATTCTGAAAAAACTAACTATTAAAAGGATAATATGAAAATAAAAGTATAAAACTAGTAATTAAATCAATATATTGAACATAAGGAAAGTGATATCCAATCAGATAAATATATTACATGGAAAAGAACCATCTCGGTATAGAATGATTTAAAAAACCACTACTACAAAAATTGAATAAAATTAATATTTCAGAAACAATAGACACGTAAAAATTAAATAATTTAAATATACGAAAAGGCAAAACACATATAAATATTAACTTAAACTTAGTCAAAATGACCGCTAATTAAGGAGAAAAAGGTAAAATATTTTACTTTATAATTTTCCTATTTAGATTTATACCCTTTTAGTCTTCATTTTATTTTATTAGTTTACCTTTTAATAATGTACTTAATTTATACATGCCCTTAGACTCTGATACAAGACTATATTTCCATAATATGTTGAATTAGTGGTTGGACATTGTACTCAGGGGTTTTTATATTTATTAGTGGCACAGACATTATATATAGACTTGATATAATTATCTGTTGCTCTTTTTCTATATAATTAAAATAGTTATTCTACATATGGATATTAAGATAATCTCTTATATTTCCTAAAGCCTTATCGCCTTATCTTGTTTTCTTATCTTATACGGTTCCTACATTAAGAGCCGTCTTATTATATATTGTTAAGGTAATATCTCAACATAATATTCATAGAAATTTTTAGATTAATCAAAATATCATTATAGTCTAATATTCACTCTCTGTGGTTTATCGGAGTTTCATCATTAATCAATGAAAAGAGGGACTACCATGACTATTAAAAAGATAATAAATATTTGTTTAAACTAATATCCTAAAATAACGAATTTGACACTGATTTGATATATTTGTAACTTTTTTTTGTTTAATATACTGTAAAAATAAACACTCTCCTTATTTACTGTTATTGTAGTTTAACTCAAATAATAACCTTTATTCTTTGTTCTTATATAGATTTACAGTAAAATAAAAAGGTTCAGGAGTACAGCATTGACAAATGATAAACAAAAAATAACCAGAACAAAATAGATGATGTTATAACTACCCAGAAAGTTTACCAAAAGATAATATATTATGGAAATATCCAAATGATAATGATTTAGTATTATATATAACTAACTATAATTATCCTGAACCGTCAAGATGATGTGTAAAATACATAATGGAGATGGCTCTATTTTACTTCAAAGGTCAATGATCTTGTAGAGTAAATAATTATTCCTGTAATCAACCAAATTGCTATTTTGCATAATAGCCGTCGTAATAGTTGGGAAATATACAATATCAACAAGTAGATACAATAGCGCATTGTTTGGCCGGGTGGCATTTTATGTACTTTCAATTTTTCCTAAATCAAACGGAAGCTGAAAATAACCAATCCGATGAAGTTCAATGAAAAGATAAAGGATACATTATGGCAGAGTGTGTAAACGTATTATATATAACAAGACGCAAGTGTTAAAGTAAATATACAATCTATCGATAGCTGTTCTCGTCATAACACATGCTATCTTTTTGGTCATTAATGTTCAGTGGCACAGCTGGTGCTGTTGCTGAATTAACACTAGACCCCAAATTAAAATATTGGGTTCTTTTACCGATCTCAATCGTTATGGTTCTAGCTGGTATATTACGTCAATATGTGATGGTATTAATTAGTCCGAGTATAAAAGGCCAGCCTTGTATTAAGTTGACAGAAGGGCAATATATTTTAAAAGGTCAAGTGCTTTTAGGGAATGGCTCAAATTTATCTAAGCAATCCTTTGAAATGAGAAAGAGAAACTTATCCGAAATCCTGAGCAGTGGTAAATATATTGCTAAAGAGAATAAAAAAGAAGGTGAAATGGTAAATCCACTCACTGATCCAAATGTTGCAGACTCTATGATGAGTATGGCTAAAGGTAACTTGGCCAATTTTATTCCACAGACCATCATTATGTGGTGGGTAAACCATTTCTTTGCTGGGTTTGTCTTAATGAAATTACCATTCCCATTGACGTTAAGATTTAAGGAAATGTTACAAAGTGGTGTTATGACTTCTGATTTAGATGTTCGTTGGGTTAGTTCAATTTCATGGTATTTTATTTCGGTCCTTGGGTTAAATCCTGTGTATAATTTGATCTTATCTGACCCAGGCAGTGATCCATCTGGCCTGTCACAAACACCAGACCCAAGTTCAGCCGCAGGAGGCCCTGGCCCAATGATTAATGCCCAACAATCTGAAGCAGTAATGAAAGAATTAGCTAATGATTTGACTATTGCACAACATGAATGTTGTTTTGATAATGTAGAAGAAAGAGTATTGAACATGTATACATAGATATATAAAAATAAACTCAGATACAGATGTACATACATATCTACATATCACCTAACCCTTTCTGCTTTTACACTACTCATCTTAATTCTTTAGAGGTTACCAACACATTATATTTATTATAGCAAAATAAATTGAATAATACCGAAGCAATGCAATTATATACATATACATTACTAAATATTCTTACCAATTCAAGGGTCTTCAGTTTCTCTTTATTTATTAAAATATTGGCAAGCTAAACAACGTTCGGGCAACGCAAAGTTGTATAGTGAAATTATTTGAAAAAATTCAAAATTCAAAATATAAAAATTCAATATTTTGCCACTTTGATATCCATCTCATCTCATCACTTTAGGTTATTTGAAACCAGTTTGAAAGAGGATTACTTCAACCTACTAGATTATTCCAAGACCTGACAACATATCAAATCTACTAAATATGCCTTTAAGTACTGTCATTTGCATCGGTATGGCCGGTTCTGGTAAGACAACATTCATGCAAAGATTAAATTCTCATTTGCGTTCAAAAGAGACACCTCCATACGTTATCAATTTGGATCCAGCCGTATTAAGAATTCCATATGGTGCGAATATTGATATCCGTGATTCTATCAAATATAAGAAAGTTATGGAAAATTATCAATTAGGTCCCAATGGTGCAATTGTAACAAGTTTAAATTTATTTGCAACCAAGATTGACCAAGTAATTAAACTTGTTGAAAAGAAACAAGATGACTATACACATTGTATAATAGATACACCAGGTCAAATTGAATGTTTTGTTTGGAGTGCCTCTGGTGCTATTATAACCGAATCGCTTGCTTCAACTTTCCCAACTGTTATTGCATACATAGTCGACACACCAAGAAATACATCACCAACTACATTCATGAGTAACATGTTATATGCATGTTCTATTCTTTATAAAACAAAACTGCCAATGATTATTGTATTCAATAAAACAGATGTGAAGAAGGAAGACTTTGCTAGAGAATGGATGACAGATTTTGAATCATTTCAAAATGCTGTAAGAGATGACCAAGAATTAAATGGGGATCTTGGGATGGGTTCCGGATACATGAGTTCCTTAATCAATTCTATGTCTTTAATGCTAGAAGAATTCTACTCACAGCTAGACATGGTTGGTGTTTCAAGTTTTACTGGCGATGGGTTCGATGAATTTTTAGAGACTGTTGATAAGAAAGTTGATGAATATGATGAATACTATAAAGCTGAAAGAGAAAGAATTATAAAGGAAAAAGAAAGAAAGGAGAAAGAAAGAAAAGACAAATCATTGGATGGTTTAATGAAAGATTTAGGTATCAAGTCAAAAGATGTCAAGACAGATAAACAAAAAGATGGCAATGATTCTGATGACAGTGGTGAGGTTATCAGTGATTTAGAAGAAGGTGATAACGATGGTTTAGTTGAGAGGGATGAAGATGAAGGTGTTGAAAGAGAATATACATTTACCGGTGATGAGAGAATAGATGGGGAGGTCAATGCAAATTCTGAACCAGATTTACAAAAGAGATACCAAGAAGCATTTGAAAACACAAGTAAATCTGCAAGCAGTGAAACAGCAGAAAATATTGCACGTTATATAAGACAGTAAACAAAATATTTGGTAATTATTATTTAACAAAAGTTTAAATAAGAAATAAATGTCGATTAACAAAAAATATTAGGTAATGATTTTCCTCATGTTTCTCATGTAATTCATTAAATAAAATCACTAATATTAAACCAATTTTCATCTGAATTAATAGTGACTCTGCTGTATCATAGACAGTGTAGTATAGCGTGATAAAAGCACAAAATTAGTAAGACATCTGCCTAGCAACACCAGGTAAACCAAATGTTACACCTTAAAAATTGCAATAATATGTACATATATAAACGAGAAGAAGATATAGCCTGCAACCATTGCTATTTTAGATGATCCAGACAAACAGGTTGCTGTAGGAGCAAATGATAAAAATTAAGAAAATATTAATATTGAAAATATATATTAATCTCTTTATTGTGTTATCAAGTTTCCTTGGGCTACCAGAAATATTGTATAGCGAACTATAGCAACCATTAAAATGAGATGTTTTGTTACTACATATGGAAATTTATTTTTGACTATTATTTGTCCAAATAAGGCTAAGACAAAGGGTAAAGTGGGATGTGGGATATGGGATGTAAATAAATCCAAATGGCCCCACTATTGATACTTTGCCTACGAATCCAGCACTGGTGTTCACATAATTCCAAGTGAAAATGTCATACAAAGCTCAAAAATTGAAAAAATTTTCAACTCATCGACTTCAAGGTAAAAAAAAAAAAAGAAAGAAAAAAAAATGGGAAAAAAATTTTCACACAGTAAAAATAATGCAGAAATACGGAATGAAGATAATTTGTTGGTGATTAACTCAATTCTGAAGGGAACAGAATTAGTTCGTTTAAACTAAACGATTACCACCAGTGCTGCTTTCCTCAGTAATAAGATGTAAAATTACATAAGCATGTCTGCCACATCGCATTATGAATTTTTTTTTACCTTGAAGGTTTTTCAATCTGCTTGAGTGATCATATATAAACTGTAGATTATTAATTATCCGAATCATATATCACTTGCATCTTTTCAAACTTGTATTAAGTGAACTGATAGAATAATACTAACACTAACAACAAATATCTCCCATACAAGCAAATATGTCCACTAATTTAGAAAAACATTACGAAAAAGTTATTGATGACTTCAACATGGAACAATTAAGAGACATCTTAATCGATGCCAATGCTAAATTAAGTAACAGATTTAGAGCCTTATTCAACCTAAAATGTAAAGCTGAAAACTTTACTGAAGATCCAAAGGATGCTAATATTGCTGTCGAGTACATTGCTAGATGTTTCGGTGATGACTCTGAGTTACTAAAGCACGAAGTTGCTTATGTTCTAGGTCAAACCAAGAACATGTCTTCCTGTCCAGCTTTGAGAAAAGTCATGTTAGATCAAGCTCAACAACCAATGGTTAGACACGAAGCTGCCGAAGCTTTAGGTGCTTTAGGTGACAAAGACTCTATCGCTGATTTAAAGACCTGTTTAGAAGTTGATTCAAACCCAGCTGTTACTCAAACTGCTGAATTAGCTCTTGCTAGAATCAACTGGGCTCATTCTGCTGCTGCCGAAACCGAAAAATTACAAGAATCCTTATATAACAGTACTGACCCAGCGCCACCATTATCCCTTGAAACTGATTATCAAGTTCCAGAATTGCAAAAATTATTGATTTCTCAAGAAAAGCCATTGTTTGAGAGATACAGAGCTATGTTCAGATTGAGAGACATTGGTACTAACGAAGCTATTGATGCTTTAGCTTCCAGTTTTAACAATGAACCATCTGCTCTTTTCAAACATGAAATTTGTTACGTCCTAGGTCAAATGGGTAACCCAGCTGCTGTTCCAAGTTTGGTAGAAGTTTTGGCTAAGATGGAAGAAGCTCCAATGGTTAGACACGAAGCTGCTGAAGCTTTAGGTGCCATTGCTACTCCAGAAGTCGTTCCAGTCTTGAAGGGTTACTTAAACGACAAGGTTGATGTCGTCAGAGAATCCGCTATTGTTGCTTTAGATATGTACGAATATGAAAACTCTAATCAATTGGAATATGCTCCAACTGAAAACTAGGTGTGTTTATAGTTCAAAAACATTCAAATATTATTTATAATTCCATTGCATAGTAAATCATTATTTATATTATGTTCATATCAATATAATACATATATACATCAATATTTAATCAATTCTCGTTTCCAACTTAACCAATGTTTAAATTATTTAGAAAGGAAAGATAAAATAAAAAATAGTTTTTTAAAATAAAAAATGATTAAAGCTCATTGCAATTTTTAGATCTGAGTCGACCCAACCATATAGTGAAGAAACTAGGATCAACAATGAGTAACCCAAGAGAAATCGTATTCGTTACAGGTAATGCCAATAAATTAAAAGAGGTTAAAATGATTCTTTCTCCAGTAACTGGGGAACAACAACCAAAATTCACATTAACAAACGAACCATTAGATTTAGAAGAATTGCAAGATATTGACCTAAAGTCAATAGCATTAGCCAAGTGTAAACAAGCCGTTGCCGAACTTGGTCCTGGTAGACCTGTTTTTGTTGAGGATACAGCATTAACTTTTGATGAATTTAATGGCTTACCAGGTGCTTATATTAAATGGTTTATCAAAAGCATGGGCTTGGCCAAGATTGTTCAAATGCTAGATTCATTTGAAAACAAATGTGCTAAAGCAATAACCACTATCGTTTTAGCTGATGAGAACGGTGAGTACTACACTTTTCAGGGTATTACTGAAGGTAAGATAGTACCAAGTCGTGGTCCAACGACATTTGGTTGGGACTCGATCTTTGAACCAGTTGAAGGCCGTGGTAAAACGTATGCAGAAATGGAGAAATGCGACAAGAATCTAATCTCTCAAAGAGGCAGAGCATTTTCACAACTCAAATCATACCTATTTAATAAATACTAATTAGAATATATAACAATTTAATAATCTATTTACATTAAATATAGTCGATGAGGTGGTATTATCCTTCCAAACACCACACACAAAATTCAAATGAATTTTTTTCTTGCTTCGTCACTGAAAATTTTTGAGTCGATCGATGAAATATTTGGAATTTATTGAATCAGAAAAAAATGAATTTTTTAAAGAAGAGAACAAACTTTTCGACACACAAAACAGAAATACAAGACCAATCCAGAGAGATAAGTACACAGATCACATTATATTCAAATATATCTTAGCACATATTCGTATCTGTTGTTTTCGCATATTATCATAGCACATTAAGCATTTGTTTATCTCATTTTTTTATTTAATATAGATCCAGTATAAAACACGGTGTGTAAATTCAGCCACCTCATCATCCATTATCAGATTCACTATTAAAATAGCATTCAATCTCTCTCTTATCCAAGAATAGATTATATCAAGAATTTTTAGGGCAAGCTAAACCGACACACGGACTCAATTAATAAAAGAAGAAAGTAGCAATTTTTTAATTCATCTTATTCTTGGTATTTGTGTTCTACTCTGTTAAAGTTTATTTATTTTCTTTGTTATTGTTTTCAATTAGATCCATTTTCTAAGAGATTTATATAATTAATTGAAGAATTAAGGAAAAAAGAGCATTATATTCCTTTAATTTATCATTTATTATTACTATTCTCATTCTCTCCAGCTGCCATTTTCCTTCTCAATAATATGTTTGAAAGAATTCGTGAAGTCATATTAATCGCTAATAGTCCGACATCAGATGCTGCTACCAAAAAGCAAGCTTTGGACTATTTAAATGAAGCCAAATTAGACTCAAATGCCGCTCAAATTTTCGTTACGTTATTAACAGATAATCAATCCAACGATGTAGAAAAGTTTGTCTCTTTACAAGTGTTATGTGATCTAATCACACAGCAAACTCCAACAATAACAGATAAAGACCAAATACTTTTTATTAAATCTGCAATAATTGATTTACTGCGAGATAAAATTCAAAAAAATATCAAAGATCCTGAATATTTTAGAAATAAATTATCTGAATTAATAACAAGACTATTTTATGTACTATATGGTGAAATTAACAATAATATGTGGAATAATTTCTTTCAAGATATGTTACAAATATTATCCATAGACCAATTAAGAAATGCACCATCATCTGATTTTTCACAGTTGGGTTTAGATTTTTTTGCAAGAATATGTTTTTTCATTAATTCAGAAATTGCTGATCAAACTTTCATTAGATCAAAAGAAATCCAAATCAAAAACAATAGTTTGAAGGATACAATGAGAATTCAAGATATCCAAATTCTTGTAACTATATGGTTAAATACCTTAAAGAGTTTAATACCGCAGCAGCAGTCACAACGAACTATCGATCCAACACTTCTTGAGATTATAACCCTTACCTTGCAGTGTATTGGTTCTTATATTCCATGGATAGATGTTAATTTAATTATTAATCCTGATTATATTACTGTGATTTATAATTATTTAGATTACCCACAATCTCAAATTGCATGCAGCCAATGCTTATGCGAAATAATTTCTAAAAAAATGAAACCAGTTGATAAATTAACACTGTTAAGTATGCTAAGTTTAACTGATAAAGTTGCCTCCATTGGCCAAGATGATGTCGATGTATATGAACAATTAGCAAAACTAGCATCCTCCGTTGGCTTAGAGCTTTCCATAATTCTTGAACAATGTCATGATGCTTCCCCACAGGATCCATCAATCAATGAATTACAACAAGTAGCTATAGCGGCAGACCAGCAAATAATCAACCAAGTATCACCATTAGTATTGAAATTTATGGCTTATGAATATGATTCGGTAACACAACAATGCTTCCCGTTTATATCACAATACCTAGCAATATTGAAAAAATTATTTTCCATAGGTGGTAAACCAGGATCTGCAATCACGTTAAACTCAAAGAGGCAGCCTTTAGATCAGGACCATTCTAATTTTTTAATATCTCTTTTAAATGTTATTTTTAAGAAGATGAGAATCGATGAATCAAGTGATGAAGATTCTGGAGATGATATTGAAGAGTTTAATGAAACCATAAGGACCAAATTAAAGGTTTTTCAAGATAGCATTGTAGTAATCAATCCACCTATCTATCTAGAAAATATTTCCAACCAAATCGAATCACTATTACTGTTAACAAATACTAATAAAAATTGGAGAGACTTAGAATTAGCCATTTATCAGATGCATAATTTCTCTGAAAGCATTCGTAATAACCTTTTTGGCATTGCAAAAACAGAAATATCAACATCCCAACCAACAATGGTAATAATGAAGTTTATGAATGTTCTTTTACAAAATTCTTCCATTTTTACAATTGATAATCCATATGTTCAAATTCTTTTCTTTGAGTTAGTCGTTAGACATTATTCATTCTTAGGTGGGGAAAAAGAAGAACTTGCAATACTGAATATTTTCTGTAGTGAATTCGGTATGTTCAATAAAAGAGAAAAAGTTAGATTGAGAACCTGGTATTTGTTTACAAGATTATTAAAACTAACAAAACCAAAACTATCTACAAATATAATAACAGAAATAATAACTAAAATAAACCCATTATTAACTATTAAAATTGTTTCAATCAATCCTGATGGCACTGATGACGACACAACTTTCAGCAATCAAATGTATCTGTTCGAAGGTGTTGGCTTACTAATTGGGTCAAATGCTGATCTAAATTACGATATTTTGGATAATGTATTGACTCCATTATTTACTGATTTAGAGGCCTGTATATCTTCTCAAATTCAATCTCCAACAATTGTATTACAGTGCCACCATATATTGATGGCAATTGGAACATTAGCTAGGGGTTTACATGGTGGATTGGTACCAGAAAATCAAGTTAATAATACTTTAGTTAATAAAAAGTTGATTAATAAATCATTAATTGAAAAATTTTCAAACATTGCCGAGGTTGTTCTTGTTACATTTTCGTTCTTCAGTAAATTCGAAAACATCAGGGATGCTGCCAGATTTACATTCTCACGTTTAATACCTATATTAAATAGCGGTATTGTACCATTCGCAAATAAACTGATAGCATTATTTTTAGAATCAGATTTGAAAGTGCTAGAAATGAATGACTTCTTGGGTTTTTTAGGCCAAATGGTTCATATGTTTCATAAAGATGAAAGTTGTTATCAATTATTTAATAATTTATTAACTCCAGTGGTTGATAAAGTTCATATCATTTTAAATTTAATAGACCAAGAACATGATTCTGGAATTAATACCGGTAATAATATAAATCCTACAGTTGTGGGTAACGGGAGACCAAAGGATATCCACACTAAAAATATAGTTATAACTGATTCATTTAGAGATAAAATACTATTGAAGAAAGCATATTACGCATTTTTACAAGCATTCATTACTAATTCTGTAACATCGCTTCTATTAACTGAAAATAATGGCAATACATTGTCTATAATATTAACGGATTTATTAAAGTATGCACCCGAAGAAGTCCAGGAAACGTCTGCAATGAAACTTGCACTAAATGTGTTGGTTAATTTCATTAGAATTTTTGGTTCAGGAAAATGCGTAGATCCTAATGATTCACATGCCATCGGTATTAATAAAATTGAGGGTTTGAACGAATTTTTTATAACCAAAACAATTCCATTGATTTTTGAAATTCCATTTAAACCAGAATACAAATTTAATATCAAGGAAGGTAGCTATAGGATTATAGCCTGCGATCTGTCACGGCTCTTAAAGGAACTTTGCGTTCAAAGCAGTCAAGGTAGTGGGGACATTAATTCAAACCCTTGTTTGAAATATTTATCTGAGGTCTACTTACCACAAATTCAATTCCCAAATGAATTGATAATGGAATTAATAGAAGTTTTAGTAATCTCTGAGCAAAAAGCATTTGAAAAATACTATGTTGCCCTTATTGACAGATTAACATCTTAGAAGAAAGTTAATAAATTTATAAAACAAGTTTCCCATAGTATTATCAACCACTAAGTAAGTCATAATTTATAAGCTGCATATTTTCACATCCATTTAAACTAGAATTTTGATTTTATTTTTATGTAATCTGTTCCTAATATAAATATAATAAGACATAAAAATGATTATATAATTGTTCAAATATTTTTGATATTTTTGATATATAAATGTATATATAACTATACATAATGTAGTTATATGAAATATAATTATTCATTGTCAAGCGCTGTGTTACATAAAAGTTTGAATCCAGCCATTCAGAACTGCGGAGTTACTAAAATAAACCAAACAAATAACCTAAACTTGTGATATTTCAACTAAGGAATTTAACAACTGTATATGTTCGTTTGTTCCATTTGTCAACTTAGAATCTGTATCAAATAGAATCAATGATACTTTATTCTTGAAGTCTGTGTTGAACTCATCATTAGTAATGTAATAATCATGTAGTTGGTTAATAACTGACACACCAGACCAACCATTTTTAATAAACGTATTTACATATTTTATTATAGCATTCACATCTTTAGATGCAACTGTGTTTACAATTTCTTTTAATATAGGAACAGGAACAATACCTGCCAATTCTTCTATTTGTTGGGGGTCGACCTCATCATTTCCGGTATAAATATTTAGTTTTGATGCAGACTGGAATAAAGTTATAGCTCTTCTTAAATCTCCAGATGATATATCCAATATTTTTTCCAAGGTTCCTTCTTTATACTTAACTGATTCTTGTTCAGCGACATATTTCAAACGGTTCAAGGCATTGGAAGCATCTAATGATTTAAATCTGAACTTAGAGCATCTAGATGCTAAGGGATCGATGATTCTTGTGATATAGTTACAGATCAAGCAAAACCTAGTTACACCTGAATATGTTTCCATTGTTCTACGTAACGCACTTTGTGCATCTGCTGTCATCGAATCAGCCTCATCTAAAATGATAATTTTATAAGGGGGACAAGGATAATTTTCTAAATCATCCTTAGAAGGTTTAGATACTGTTAAACGTGCAAATGTTTTAACTTTTTCTCTAATAATTGAAATACCACGCTCATCAGATGCATTTAATTCTAAAACTCTTGACTTAGCTAACTTTGGTCCAAATAATTCTTTTGTTAGTGCTAAGATAGTCGATGTTTTACCAGTACCCGGTGGCCCATAAAACAACATATGTGGTAAATTTGCAGATTGCAAAGTCTTTTTTAAGACTGTGACAGCATGATCCTGTGCAGTGACTTCATCTAACTTTTTAGGCCTATATTTTTCAACCCAAGGTTTTGAATGTTCTGCATCAACTTCCGACATAACTTTTCTTCTTTTACTAGTTTCAAACCCTTCAAACTTTGACATTTTTTAAACGATATATCGTTGCTCTTCTATTCTTCTTACCTATTTTTGAACAACTGTAGAAGTTGATTGATTACAAAACTTTTTTATTATTCGATTATACAATGCTAACATTTTTAAGTTTCGTGATTTATTTCTAATTTTTTCAAAGTTGATTATTTAGGTGTTTCTATGTTTCGCGTGCAAATGCTTGAACCGAACGCTTTTTCTTGACACAGATGTAAAAATTGACAATGTTAACTTTTCAAAAAATATAATTGAAAGTGTATAAAGAGTTGCTACATATATGATATACGTATATAGTTTGATGAGAGTATTTAAAATTGTGCTTAAGTATAATAATGTATCTGCATATAAGTTTAAACCACTTTTCATATGGCAAAGAGCTGTATTGGTAATGTAGGTAAGCATTACAAAAAAATGTTATAACGGTTACCAAAATGGGCACCAACCGATGTAAAGTTGACATAAATTTTCTATAGAGGTAGCCTGCTGAATTAGTTTGTCAACCTGTTCTGCAATATCTAAACCATTCTGCTTACCTATATCATTGCCTATCAACTTATCAGTTATTCTTTTCAGGACGAGGATAGATCTTGCATTTCTCATTCTATTCTGTTTCTCAGTTTCCAATTTATTAAATTCATCTATAGTAATTTCACTATTTCTTAGTAAATCTGCAGGATTACTTACTGGTAAATCTATTCCTGTCATCGCTGTTATCTTTTCCGGTGGTAAGTCGAAGCCCCAATGGATCAGTGGATCAAATGCAAACGCTTCCAAAATTGCCATTAACGATTCCTTATTATCCCTTAAAACTCTCATGACATTCTCGCAGGTAATACGGAATGTACCTTCAATACCACTAATCTCCATTGCATTCACTAACATACGGGTTAATCTAAAAGGGACTGTTTCAGGGAATTTTTCTCGCAAAATTGCTGCTTCAAAACAATCACCAAAATCAATATGAATAACTCTGCCCGTTATTTTGTCTAACATTAAATTGCTTGGATGGCGATCTCCTAAACCAAGTATGTACCCTGCCATAGACATAACGGCTAATGATCTAATATATGTTGTTCTACGCTCCAACCAGGATTCAGATGACCTACTTTTCAACCATAAAATTTGGGCAAAATCTTGGCCTTTTGTGTTTTCCATTGAATACTCGAACACTTCAATCTTTTCTAGTAAAGTTAAAGTATCGTAATTTGGAGCCATTTGTAACATAACCCAATGCTCAATGTTTACTGGGATGTTGTTTGCTTCTCGGTATTCTTTAATTAATACATGGAATGTATCACTATTAGAAACCCAGCCTAGAATACCGGTCTTAGGAGACAGTGGGATAGCAGGATACTGTTGAATATCTAAATGTCGTCTAAAACATTCGGGATCATTTTGTAACAATGTATTTACCAATCCAAATAATTGCATTACTAAACTATCTTGCCGAATATCTTCGTGACCTTTTAATACATACTGATAATCTTTACCATCACTCCCTTTTATTGATACTTTTCTGGGCCTTTGTTTTGATGATATTACAGTAAAAATCGGTTCAAAATGATCTATTCTAATAAAGTCCTGACCAACCTTGTAAGTACCCGGTACAGCAAGTTCAAGATTTCTTGCAGCTAAAAGCTTTTGAGAAACATGCTTTAATTCCAATGTTTGTAGCTGAGGTAATTGCTTACTAATTTTACGGAATACATTGTAATAGAGATCCCATGCTTGGTTTAAATAGCTCAAATCCTTCGTACGTTTATAATTTAGTGCCCATTCATACGCATTATCTAGATCTCTTCCAAAATGATTTTGGAATGAGATTTCTCTTAAAGTTTCAGGACCTTTCTTCATTAATTCATGCAAGGGTTCTAAAGATGAAAACATTTTTTCAGTGTTATGTTCACCAAAAAATTGCCTGCTAGCATCTTCTAACCCTTCATACCATAATTCATGCCATAAAACAGCAACTCTGATCAATTCACTACTCACTAATTCTGCTTGATCGACAAGAATAGGACTATGGGTTCTCATTTTTTCGATAATTGATAAGGCGGCTTTTTGCCTTGACAAAGATTCAGATTTGATTGCGACCATTAAAGGATATACCAACTCCTGAGGGTGTGCCCTACCTAGATCAGATAATAAGCCTAACAATGATCTACTAATAATTGAATTTTGTTGATGAATACGCGATATTAATTGCGGTAAAACTTCTAACCAGGTACCTATTCTAATGATACTAAAACCTTCGTGCAACGTCTGCGTAGCCTCAGGTACATCACCAAATCTGAACCATAAGGTGAGTAGTCGTAAAGCATCTTGAAGGGAACTGGACTTGGACAAAGCAATTGAATGAAAAAATCCCTTTATAGCTGGAACAACATGTCTATGTATCATTTGGATCGAATATTCACTTTTATCTAAGTCGATAAATGTATCAGTACCAAACAGTTTTGACTGAATTTCATTTGCGTAGCTTAATGGCACACTTTCACCATTCCCAATTTCTGTATTAGTGTTGGAACCCATCATAGAAATAACTTCGAAATTTGCCAAGGCCCAATTATGCCATGCTTTATAGGAAGAGTCATCAAAATGGGTAGCTAATAAATATGAACTCAAAATTGAATCCGAATTCTTAATTCTCCAACTTGGATCTAATGCCACCAACCATTCACCTTGTTTTAAAAAACAACGAGCTAATAACTTCGTGTATTCCTTTATATTATTAGGCGAGATTTTACTATTTTCCGGTACACTTTGAGCAATCATATTTTGTGGATCCAATCCTAAATCAGAACTCATCCTCGATGTGAAATTAATTAAATGATGAAGAGCATTCTCTTGTGAGCCATTTGCCCATAAAAATTTCAACTGTGCATACACAACAGCTGGTGGAGCTTTAGCAGTGTTTGGGTTCTCTGGATTATCCCCTTCTTCCAACAGAGAAGAGAGGGCCTTTTCAGCTAAACCCATTCTTCCTGACTTTCTACATATGTTTGCAAATTTGATCCAAATCTGACTGTCCTGCTTAGGTTTAATTACGAGAGATCTTAATCTTAATATCCTATGCCAAACATCGACATTTTTCTGAACACCTAGTAGTCGCTTATTCCAAGTATTTCTGATAAGGGAATGTTTATCTGATCTCTGTGGTAATCTCTTGTATACAAGTATCTCTTCTAGTTCTGAGATTACCTGCGCGCTAATAACCACATTATATGCCCTACTGTAACTTTCATTTACTAATGCAGACATATCTGCCAATAACATACTATGTGCATTTATTATGTGAGTTTCTGCATTCATAAAATCATTTTTGTGTAAACATAAAACAGTATCATAAAATTCCCTATCCAATGTGTTTGGACTAATCTTGTTTATATATGTTTCTATGGCATCCCAACGTTGTGAACTCCAAGCACTTCCTGCTGCTAACGGGGCAATTATTTTACGTACATCTGGTTTAAATACCGCCCATTTATCTCTTACTAGATCAAAAAGTTGTTCCCATTCCCCTAAGGCATATAGTGACCTCATTTTACCCGTCATTACCTCATTTGAAATGTCACCAGATTTTTCCCTGTCGTTATATGAATTTAGTGCATCCTCCCACCGCTGAAGTTTTTCGTACCATGTTTCTTTTAGTTGTAAGTTATGCTTCTGTTGTGCATATTTTAATATACCGATAGATGCATCTGTTTGATGTAGCTGGTTATTGATCTCAATTAATGATTCAACAGTGTTTGTACTAGGGTTGTCGATAAATTCTAACTCCTTATAATGAAGAGCTTTCGCAAATGCGTGACATTTTTGAGCGTATTCAGCGAGCGTTGCAATTGGGATTGGCAAGGGATTTCCATCATGCTCCATAAATTCCACAAGATTTAGCAAGTTTTGAAATATCTCCGGTGGAGTATGTGATGATGACAAAGCTGTACAAATAGATTGTATTAAATCATCTTTAGCAGGTGGAGATAATTCATTCCAACAACTAGAGAAAGAAACATTAAACAAATCTCTCGATAATGGATAGTAAACACTAACTAAATTTGCGCATGCTCTCAAAGCTTGTGATGGAGATTCTTTTAAAAGTTGAATCGATAACCTTCTAATCCATTCCTGCCAATCTTCTTTGGTACGTTGTTGGGAACTATCCCATGCAAGCTTTAATATCTGTTCATTAACAGGGAATTTCCTTATTGGAGGGTTATCTTCAATTGAATCGTTCTTATTTTTGTCCTTTTCTTTATGGAATATATTATTAGAAGGAAGACCTTCATCATTCAAAAGTTTATTCACCAGTTGGTCATAAACAGAATGTTGAATCCTGTTACTGACTAACGCTTTATTGATTATAGGGATATAAACAACAAAATCGTTCCCCATTTGCAACATTAAGAAACATAGTGTGTTCATTGTAGCTTTAGATAATTCTTTATCACCACTGATTAATACTCGTACCATAGTTTGAACAATTCGAGAAGACATTTCAAATAAGTTAATGGATTTGGCCAATTTCCCTAATGTTATAATTGCTGATTTTTTCAAATTATCGGATGAATACTCAGTCATTCGAATTATTGTTGGAATCACTGCATAAGCGAACTCATCTAAATTAGTATCAAGTGCGATGAGTGATTTAAGAATTCTAATAGAGACTACTTTTCTATTGGATTTATCATTCTCCAGAACACCAATATAAAAGGTCAATGTTAAAGGAACAAACTTTTTAAAGTCACTTTCGAGAGCATTTGATATTGTTTCAATAAATGAAATTATGACTATTTGTAATTTAATAATAGGGAAAAATTCAATAATAATTTCATACAACTCATCAACATATGGCTTAATATGATGCTTTACAAGAGCAACAAGAGAACTTAATTGCTGAAAATAGAAGTCTAATAGTGAAGGAGGACAAGTTCGCATCACAGAAAGAATACTTGGGATCACTTTATCTAGAAATTGAATACTACGACGTCCAACCATTTGAAAAATTCGAGTGAGCGCTTGTATAACAGCAGTGTGATGTGTTGATAAAGAAGGATCTTTCAGCATTTTTATGAGTCTATTAATAACAACTGTTGGATAATAAGCCTCATTGGATGGAGACATGCCTTGCATTAACAGTCCTATTTCTATGGATGGTGCATTTTGTTGTACCGAATTTTTTACCGTAGAGGTGAATTCTACAGCTCTGTGTTTATATGGATCTAAAGCACCTAGAATACCTACTAATCTGACTGTTTCCACTTTAATCTTCGTAGTACTTTCTGATTTTAAAATATTGATTAGCACACCTAATAATTCAGGATAATCTAAATATGGAGTAATAACATAGCCAGAAGATGCCGCTAATTGTCCCAAAGTTCGTAAAGAAGCACTCCTCTTAAAAGTGTTAGATTGATCTTTGATTGAAGTAATAATTAAAGGCATTAATTTATCCAGATATTTCTTCATGTCTTCCCCTACCGCAACAGACAGTTCACCAATAGCTTCTAGAGCAATACATACAACATTTGAGGAGGAATCTTGAGTTTTTAAAAGTAAAATTTCCAAAATATTTGGAAGATAAGGTTTTACAACATTTGAACTAGAGCTAATCAGTAATTGTAGTAGTCTTGCATTTTCTTCGTTTTTTCTTGGAATGCTTGAATACTTTAATACAGATATATATTCCAATAGGGTTCTTCTTAACGATGGAACAACATTTGCTGGATTAACCTCACTTAAACGTCCTAATATCTTAATGGTCTCCTTTCGTATTGGGAAAAACTCATCATTCAAGGCGCTGGCTAGTAATCGTAAATTATCAGATTGCGCAAGCTGGGGATCAAAGTTGTTATCTAAATGATTCAATATTTCTAATCTGATGTCTGCAATAGGGTCTGTAACAGCCACAATTAACAGTTTACCCAATATTTCTGCAACAGATGATAATGATTGGAGGTCGGTTTGTTTGCAAATCTTGTCATTCGAAAAAATCTGGCATGTTATCAACGCAGCTAATTTTCTTACTGATGAGTTTTCGTGATCTATGTACCCAATTATTACTAATCTAGCAAACTCAACCAAAGAATAATCACGAATTATATTCTTCAGCATACTTAAAATTTGAACCAACAACTGTGCATCCTTGTTTTCATCGTTTATTTCATTTGTTTTGTTAAATATAACCCTATTTCTCCATTTATGTGCTTCTTTCAGAGAGACAGGCTTCGCAGTAGCAGACGGTCCATCTAGAACAAATTTGCGCCCATATAATAAGGTACACAATGAAGTTATTAATCTGCTATTTATCCTAGATTCTAAAGCTGGGATCATATTGATTAATATCTTTAATGTTTCTTGCATGTAAACTGTTGGCGTACATGCTAACATTAAATCTAATATATCTTTATTCAGGTATTTCATTAATGCTGGCCCCAATGCATAACCTAATTTTCCTATGCAATAAAATATTTCTGATTCATAATATTTTCTAATTCTATACTTTGATTTTAATCCTTCTCGAATGTTATTTAATATTTGATTCAGATAGGGATCTATTTTATATTTTACTTCGAACGCAATATCACCTATTGATACAAATATGGCAGGCTTGTCTGATGTATTATCCAAATTCATTCTCATGTGTTTTAAAACTGTCAAGTAATGAGTTAATATCACGTTCATGTATTTGTCAATAAACTTTTTTCTGTCGAATGTTGCTAATAATGGAAGAATGGTATATACTTCCAGTCTAATAATTTCTGACTTATGATTTTTTAACGTCATACAACTTTTAAATATTACATCAATTTTACCCTCTAGAAACTTACTATCACCTAATTTCAATAATTCTCTAAAAACTAGTAAAGTCGCATGTGTTGATTCAATTGTATTTAACGACAACCCCTCAATACACTCATTAAATAACCTTTTAATCCATTTTTCATTCTCTTTATCTTTGTTTCTGCCTTTCAAGACTTCTAAACACTTTCCCAACATATTAGCTGCATCCACTCGAATAACTAATTTATTATCCCGCAGAGCTCTCCAAACACTCTCTAAAATATCATTAACATGAGAGCTTATTAGATAAGGTGAATTATCAGCTAAGGCGCTTAGGATTAATAACGCAGCATGCTTCCTATATTCTTGTTTTGAGCTTGTATTATTTTCTGGAACAGAAGTTAACCAGTCTAACGAAGTTCGTACTTCTAATTCAACAAAATCTGATGTTATTGTCCCTCCTGGAACAGCTAGTTTACCCAATGTTTGTGATGCTATACGCATTACCTCTATATCATTTGATGGAATTAATACCCGTAAATAGTTTGCCAAACGAGAAGTTTGGTTGGAAATTTCTTCAGTATGGGAATAAAATGTGATAAGGGTATCTACTGCAAGTATACCACCTAATTTTTCTTCTGGAGTTTGACCATGGATTAATTCGAATATCTTATTATTTACAGTATTACTGAATCTTTGGAATTGTTCAAGTGATAAGTCACGGGATATTGATATTAAAGAGTTTAACAATTCATGAGAGGCGTTGAGCCTTTCCTGAGAATTTGAGCTCTTCAATTGATTGAATATTATATTGAAGGTAGAATATGTAGTATCAATATCTGAAAGTGGTAAATCAGATTCTCCAAAGCCATTATTATCCTGTACTTGTGTAGACGGTACTCGTCTTGGATTACTTGTATTATTACTTGTACTATTTCCTTGGGTTGATGTGGTTGAGATGTTATCTTCTGATGCTGAATGTGAAGATGTTAATTTGCTTCGCGATCTTGCACTTGAATGCTCTACTTTTCTTCTTAAGGATTGCATCATTTTCAAAAAGCACTACTCTAATGAAAGCGTAATATATGATAAAATCAGTTTATAATTCAGTTATATAATCGATAACAATATTTTTAGAATATGTTACTTAGATCCCTTTGTATTCTCGATCCATTTCCCCTGTTCTTTAGACATAACTTAACAACTTTAAATGTAGTTCTGATTTTTAATAGACTAGCTGCACAACTAATATTCGGGTAATGGTTAACAACTGTGTAGCATAAACGAATATGTAAAATAAAGACTAAAAAACAAATTAACTAAAAACTATTTACCAAAATTGTTGTTTATATAGATTAAAAGAAGTAAAATAATATTTAATATACTATGGTTCTAAACCAACAAGCTCATGCTCTGAAAAAATGCAATAGTACGATATGAATTTGCTGAATTAAGGTTTCAACTTAGGGTCATCACTGAAGATTTTATTTCTAATCTTTCTTTGATCAGCAAAGAGATCATTTCTACCGACTAGGTTTAAGTCAGTAAAGGACACAATTTCTGCACCATCTTCTAGAGTTGAGATTTCCGTTATATTGAATAAATCTAATCTTCTGTATTTTAAATCAGACAATACTTTCCAATATTTATTAATATATTTCTGTTGAACATATCTCTCAATTTCGGTAATCAAAGTATCGTTTTGTATCTGTTCCGTTAAATCTTTATATAACGTTTGTTCATGAGTAAATATAATTGGGTCTTTACCAGGTGAGTTTAATTTTTTTGAAACACCACTTCTCAATAAACTTAAATTAGCTAATCTTGAATCTGTAGTTATATTTCTATCATATTGAATTTCTAATTCTTTAAATCTGTAACTTGTGATTGGGAATGCATTGATCATATTTGCTAATAAATTAACATTATTGTGGTAATATTCATCCTTTATATTTTTCAAATTTTCTAAAGCAACTAATAAATCATTAAACTCTATTTTATTAAATGCTTCTGTATGCTTTACTGGTGTGAACTCGTCTGTTGGAAACCAGGAATATATATTTGTCATTCTTTCCAACGTTGGGGTCACAATCCATTGTCTCAAATCAGGCACATAGGCATTTTGACGATAAGTAATATACGCATATTCTTTAGGAACATTATATTCATTCTTTAATGCAGTAATATATTTAGATGGGATTAGAGCAGGTACACCGTGGTAAATTGTATTAACTAAAGGAGAAAGTAACTCTAAGTTCACATAATGGTTATTTCTACAGTTATAGATCCCCATTTTCTTGTGAATCTCATATCTCTCCTCAGGGTTCAGATATTTTTCAAAAGATCTTGACTTTGGCATTTCATTTAATTCCTTTTCTACCATTTGTTTCACCTTTTGCTTTTCTTTATTAGTGAAATTTTTTGGGTGGTCTTTTATGTATGTGTGCAATTGCGTTATGTTTAATTTCGTATAATCTGGATTATTTTCATCAAAGTCGATTAATGGATTTTCTTTGTAAACTTTTTTAGTTCTTTCGAATTTGAAATCAAATTCGGATTCTTTAGATAACATATATTTTTTCATTGTATCTTTAGCTTCACCATCTGAGACACTTAAACCGGTAATGTCGATATAAAGTCCTGTATCGATATCAATAAATCTTGCATCTATATTATTTAAACCGTTACCTTTAGTTCTGATTGTTATCGAGTCTGAGACATCAATGATGTATCTTCCATTACCATATCTTGGATCTTCCATTATTATACTTTGATTGAAATATTGACTCAAATAGTTTAAATGTTTTATTGGCATTTGTAAATCAAAATCATTGTCCCAAGGAAATGTTTCCCCGTTGTATATGTAACCATATAGGGTTCCGTGACCCAGTAAAGAAATCAAACCATTTTGGTAAGTAAATTTTTGGAAAGTTCTTATCATTGCATTAAGTCTATTGAAGTATTCTTGGTGGTCATTTACCAAAGTATCGTCGTTAAAGAAAACCTTATCTCTATGCCACCCTTTACCTCTAAATTTTATAATTCCACCAGGTTCTTTAAAAAACTTTCTTGCAAAGGCTGGATGGGTTTTTATTGAGTTTCTTAATGATTCTAGGTAACGAAGATTATGAATTGAGATTTGATCCTCTGGGATTGATTCTAATTCTTTGATCTTTTCCTCTGCATTGAATTCGAAATCGTCTGGATTTAGATGTATAAAGTCATCTTCTAGCATGGCTTTCCTTGTTTCTTCGGTTTCCTTAATACGCAGTTGGAATTTTGAATTAAACGTATCATTTGATAAAAATTCGTTGAATAATTCAACGTGGTCAAATCTGAAATCAGTTGGTAATTTTTTCGATTCGTTTGTACTATTTCTTCTGTTTATGTAATCTTGTAGCATATTTGATTGAATGATATTTACATTTTCTTTATGGTCTTGATTTGTGTAAAATTGAAAAGTACCATTGTTAGTATCTGTCACAACCGTTAATGAATATGGTGGTGCCCTTGTGTTTGATAACAGTGAGTTTCTTGCTTGTAGCTGAAATACCTCTGCTCTAACTTTGTCGAATATTTCAGAAATATTGAAGCCTGTTGAAAATTTCTTCTTCTCTGGATATTTTGTACAATGCTTTTTAAGATTTTTAAAGACATTACGGTTGGTTTCTTGTCTTAATTTGTGGTAAGATTTAGGATTTTTGTACTTATATAATTCATCGACGAATAATGTTTCACCGAGTTCTTCTTCAACTTTTACCAGTGTTTCTAGATCAAAAGTACCCTCAAACAAAAATTCACAATCAAGTTCAGTTTTCTCTAACGAGATTAATTTATTCAAATTATGGAAATCTGTCCAATCATACCATGAAAATGGAAGTGTCTCAATAGCTTCATAATTATTTATGATATGATCCATGTAGACAGACCAAGTTAACCTTGGATCAGAATCATAGAACGATATGTCATCAATTGATTCAAAAGATTTGCCCTTTTTGGGACCTACCTTGATCTTCAATAGATCCTTATTCAGAGTATATTCATCAAACCAGAATGGCTTTGTGTTGAATTTGAGTTTCTCATATAACTTTAATATTCTCTTTAGGTTTGCTTTCATAGTTGAGGAAACCCTTTGTTCCACGGTTCCTAATATCGAACTTAACCATAAATCAGTCTCTGGATCTATGTTGTCATCCTTGAAATACACATAATCCGGATCATTTGCATGAAAGTGTACACTTTCTTTGGTTGGAGAGGAGAAGGAATCAAAGAAGGAGTTTATAGAAGAAGACGATGAAGAGATGAAATTATTTATTGTTGAACTACTATAACTGTCATTCGTATTATAAGATTCCCAAAAAGCTAAACCTATAAAGATATGCAATGCTACTAAGCAAAGTATAATTACTCTTCCTCCCTTTGAGTTTAGTCTAGAAAAATGGCCTAGTACATGAAACAAAATTTTCCGAAGTTTATGCCTTATCATTTAATGATATTGATAATATTTGTCTATATGAGTTTGTGAAAGATTTTTTGGCTGTTATTGAATACTCTTGCTTACAAAGTAGATAATGTTTTACAAATAATCGATAGTTAGCAGAAGAAAAAAAATCGATTCTCTATAAATATGAAATTTCAAAGTTATTGCAACGTATGTAACTTAGTGGATCGCTTTAAATGATTTTCCTTGTGAATAAAACTTAAAATATGGGACGAAAAAAGAAAATTGCTAAGATCGAGTTGTAAATAAACAATTACTGGAGTTTCAAACTCGAGCATACAAAAATCCATCAGTTAGTTCCGTTTAATGGAGGAACAGAGAATTTCCACACTAAAACTCTTCTGTTAATGAAACCTATCCCTCTTGTTTTTAATATAAGGACACTATATTCCATACCTTGTTCCTCGAAAGTTACAAAGATAAACTTGTAGAGGTTCCTTCTTACTCGCGAATTGCTCGGGTTTCCTTTGTTCAGAATTTATAACAATTAGTGCAGCTCTTCGGGAGGTGGCCATCTTGTTTCCACTTCCCGGGCAACTCTCTTCCTGACTTGAACCCTCGCGGAGGTGGGTTGCCGAATGACACTTTGTCGTCGGCCGTGATGTTTTCCAATAGTCTAAGTCCTTTCCCTGCCGTCCCACTAGATTCTCAGGCCATTAAAATTTCTGGTGGTTTCTTTTTTACAGCCTTCTCACCAATAACTGTGATAAAGCAGGACGCAAGTCTTACGAGTCTAAAATCATTATGGACAAAGACAAGTATTTGAAAACACTACCCTGACTGAGGAAAGTGAATCTCCGGAAAACAGGCTAAGTTGTGGCACAGGCTATGAATATGGAAAGTCTCCAAGTTGATTTAATTGAACAATCGTCTCTTGGCATTGATCATCCAGTTTAATTTGATTTCCTCTTATCCGGTTTTCTTCTGGCCCGTACCAACCATAGATAAGAATTTTCAACAAATATTGGAATAACAGGTCATCAATGTAAGTGTTATAGTGCAAATTTGGTGGTATTTACTGCATATATCTCTTAAATATATATATTTTTTTTATAAACTAACTCTTGTAAGAGATATAAACTTGAGGAACGACTTCAGTAAATCTCATCAATGTGTATGCTTATATCAATTACAAATATTTTTTTTTTGAAATAAAAGATGAAGATCCAAAGGAGGAACCGACAAACGATGAAGCATTCGAATGGGCATATGTGTGTCCAGTGTAGTTACTCGATTTATTTGTGTTAGATGTGTTATCGTATCCGAAGTTACTGCTTATCACATTTAAGTGATCATGTATTATTTTCTTTGTGGTCTTCCTTGCAATTTTCCCCGTCTTCTGATCCTGTATTGTGTCCAGTTCTATTTTCTTAGTTAACGTTTTGGGTCTAGTTAATACTGGTTCTGTGTGACGAGTTTTTAGTAATTTATTATCTTCAATATTTTTTTCATCTTCATTGCTACTTTCAGAATCTTCTTCATCTTCATTCACTGTAAATAAACTTTTATCACTCTTCAATGTTGTACTTCTATTCGATAAATCGCTCAACACTTGATTCTCTATGGAGTCTGCGGTAGCAGCGGATGGTAATCCCGATACCGGTTGAAATGCTAAAGAAGGATTTTTCTTCTGGGGACTACCTGCAATTTCAATCATAGACCTAGGTTTCCTTAACACCAAATTTGGTTCTTTAAAATTCTCACACTCCATATTAATTTGTGTATCTGGTGATACTTCCTTTGAATTATCGCCTTTGTCTAGTAACAGTTCGGAATTAGTCTTTATCAGTGGTTTTTCACATAAATAGTCACTGTAATTATCGTAATCTAAACAAAGTTCTAGTTCCTTGAACCAAGGATCGTTAAATAAATCAGTTAATGTATACCTTGTTGCAGCATTTGGGTCAGCTAATCTCCATGCAACTCTAGAAACATTTGTATCCTTAAAACACTTTGCAAAGCTGTATTCAATCCCTGGTCCATTTTTGTATGAATCTTTATCTCTAAAAGATTTATTATTATACTTAATAAAGTTTTCATATGAATTTTCATAATCTCTAAACCTTGAATCCTTATTACAGGATTCTAAAAACGGAATAACATTGTTCAAGAGTGTTATCAAAATTATTCCTAATGCATAGCAATCGATTGATAATGGGTCAAATGGTACTTGTAAGTCAGTCGAATAGTTTTTCTTGGAATCAAACATCATAACTTCAGGTGCTGCATATGGAGGTGACCCAATCATTCCCTGACAAAATTTAACAGGTGAATTGAAATCGTTTGGCTCAGTATGGTACCAATTCGAAATACCAAAATCAGTAATCTTGCAAATACCATCAGTACTAATTAAAACATTTTCCGGCTTTAAATCTCTATGAGCAATCCCATTGTCGTGCATAAATTTAACACCATGTGCAATCTGTTTAAAAATACAGTATTTTTCCTTTATATCAGTTGATTTCCATCCAGTTTTCGTTATTAAATGGAATAAATCAAACTTAGCCAATTCCATAATATACCCCCAACCTCTGTTTAAATATATCGTTGTTGGAATCTTACAAAGATCAAATACTCCAATTATATGAATGCCGAACTTTGAACTTTTCTTTTCATCATTAATTAAATCAATACAATTTAGATGTTTTGCAATTATAAATTCTTTGGAGCATCTCTTATAATAATTCTCGTCACTTTCATCATAAATCATATTTAATTTTTTAAAGGCATAGACCGTTTTATTAAAATTATTTATTGAAAGTAGTCTTTTTACTTCTGCTGTACAACCATTGCCAATAATCGAATAATCACTTTCAAATTTAAAATTATCAAACAATTGAATATTTTGCTGTTTCATCTCTACAGGTAAATAATCATTTGGGTTTGCAACAGGTAATTTTAAAATATGCATTTTTTGAGATCCATCATGTAAATAAAATGAAGCATCAGTAACTGTTGTCGTTGAAGTATTAACAGTTGTACTTGATGATTGAGACGAGAAACCGTATGGGTTATACACTAATGGTTTTTTGGTAGTTTCGATTTTACTATCATACAATTTGGGCGTATTGTTAGAAGGATCATCGTTAGCAGTATTTTCACCTTTTTCACCCCTTTTAACAAAAGGGTTGGAGGTTTTTCTTACTTTAGAATGTTTTTTGGATTTCTTCTTCGTCAGATCCACGTTCTCATTCTTTTCTTCCACATCTTTGACCTTCTTGATCTTCTTCTCCTTTATTTTTTTCAATACAACCGGATCATTGTTATTTTTAGGATTTAATAGTTTACGTCCAAACGATTTTAACGATGACAACGAAGAAATTGAAGACTTGTGATCTTGTGTCATTTTTTTTCTATACAGTGAAAAGCAAAAAGTAGAACTTTATTTTCAAATTGTGACTTAAAGAATTGAATGTAATAAACAATAACTAAAAACAAAACAAACAAACAAACAAACAAAAAATAATGCCTTTTTTCCTTTTGTATTGTTGTATCTTCTTTCTTTAGAATGGATACAAGTTTTTTTTTTAATTTTTCAAAAATAGATAAAAGTTGAGATTAGTTTATGGCATACAAATGAAATATTAATGTAGGGATTCGATACGTAATTATGGGTAGTATATATTATTAGACTTAGTTTGTGAATCAAATAAAATATGTTCTTCTTTTTGGTGGTTTTAAAAGTGTTATTAATACCCATCCATCGATATTCTTCTTTTATAGTTTTTGACGTAGTCGTTACACAATTCGGAATTAGGAAATTAAAACGGAAAAAAATTACGAAAAAAGTATCAACTGAAGGATGGATGGAAAGACAAATTCTACCGGATCCTAGATTAGGAAATTACGTATTTTGTGAAAAACTAGTGGTGCATTTATATAAAATTTATTACGAGTACCATAAGGTTGGAGAAAATATACGCAGGTTGGTGATTGGAGAAGTAAGGTATTAATGGAATAGGGTGGTAGTGCACGTTGTTTCTATTTTTGAATGTACATGTTCCTGGGTTGATGTATGTGTATGCACAGATTGGGCATTACTGCTTTGTCAATATGGTCCAAGTGCACAGACAGATCCTAATCATAGACCCTATATTTATTGTCACACGTTCCTTTACATGAACAGCAATAATCGGAGTATATTTAATAAACAATGCCGCATGGTTTAACATATACTATGCATTAGTAAACCCTGCAGTAATAGTAATACACTGTGTACAATTATTAACTGCTCATTATAATAGTTTATTAGGCAACCATACTATGGCCTGAGTACTGAATAAGTGTATTTTGCTGTATTTTTGGTACTAGCGTATTATTCTCGTATGTATGTATGCACCTTAATCGCTGCATTCTGCTGAATTATGCTGTGCTATTTTTGTGGTGGGGGTGTTTCTCATCACACACACGGGCACGGTCGGAAAACCCTTTTCGTTTGTGGGGAGGGGGGAGGATATTACTCACAGACATTCCCCACGTGGAGTGTAGACAGATTACATGATAAATATTCATTATTAGTTGAGATATAGTTATTATATGATACTATATATTCATTCACACTTTTTACATTAGGGATATTCTGCTGCCAATCTCGTGGGAATTTTCCCCATCAGACATTTTACCATCTCTTTTATTATTCCCATCAAACTTTTCATAAATATTAGATAATTTATCAAATTCATTGACCGAGATACTTGGTTTAGTTTCCTTGCACGACTCTAACAGATCGGTGATAGTAATTGATATATCCTCTTCTTCCTCTAGTTCTTTTTCGTCATTCGCTTCTTTTGGATTTTCTAGATCTTCAGCAATTTTGCCAGTATGTTCTTGTGCCTTTGATTCATTTCCATGGGTGATTATTTCTTCAGACTCCCCTCCGCCTTCTAGTAATTTGGAAATCTTCTCTTTAAATTCGTTTTCAAATAACTGCTCAAATCCCCTCTTCTCTTCTTTAGTAGGGCAATTATTATTTTGATCCCCATTTATTATAGATATTTTAATATTCGCGTTATCCTTTTTTCCCTTATTAGACATTTCAAGTTTGTTCATCTTGCTATTCAATTTTCTATGCACAGCCTTTAAATATGCATTATAACATAACCCTTGAATATCTGCTCCGGAATATCCTTTTGTTAATTTGACAATTTCATCCATCGCATTATCATATTCAGTATTATTAGAAAATTCCTTATTCTTCAATTTAATTTTATTGTTCTCATCATTCAAGATACATTTTATTATATCTAATCTTTCAAATTCATTCGGTATATTACAAAAAACACTCTTATCCAATCTACCAGGTCTCAACAATGCAGGATCAATCAAGTCAGGTCTACTGGTTGCGGCTAATACGTACACACCATCCAACCCCTCAGCACCATCCATCTGTGTTAATAATTGGTTAACAACTCTATCTGTAACACCGGTAGAATCATGACCTCTTTTGGTCGCAATAGAATCAAATTCATCAAAAAATAAAATACAAGGTTTAACAGATTCAGCCTTTTCAAATAATTCACGAACATTCTGTTCACTTGCACCGATATACTTATTTAAAATCTCTGGACCTTTGATCGATATAAAATTCAAACCACACTGTAGCGATATAGTATTGGCCAGTAGTGTTTTACCACACCCTGGATATCCATATATCAGTATCCCTGATCTCAGTCTTAATGGACAATTCTTAAAGATTGGTGAATATTTAATTGGCCATTCTAACGTCTCTAATAATATATTCTTTGCATCGACCAAGCCACCAATTTGGCACCATTTAGGCTTTGACCTGTCTCCATTACTGCTGCTATCGCTATCCCCATTGCTATTGTTGTTGCTTGTTAATTTCACTTTTTGTAAAAATATTGGCACAAAATTATTCTTTATCTCTTGAAATGATTTTAAAGTAATTTTCTTCTCGTTGTTTATTTGGTAATCATAAAATATTCTATTTACTAAATTCATCAAATCCAGCGGCGAATACCCCTCTGTTTCCATGGAAATATCATTGACTTCGAGATTTTCAGAATCTAATGTGATTCCCTTGTTAGTTAACATCCCACGAAGCAACTTATTCCTTTCTTCTTTTGATGGTGGTTTCAAAGTCCATACCTTGCTTATAAAATGTTTATCGAAGAAATTTACATTCAGTGACTCCTTCCTTGTACTACTAAATACAATCTTGATAGAATCACACTTCTTATTAATAATATTATTGATTTCTTGAATCAATAAATTTGTCAACTTATTAGATAAATTATTACCATTTTTAGTATTGGATCCATTATTCCCACCATTAGAATCATCACCTCCTCCAACTTTGTTGAATAAAAAATCTGCATTTTCTAATATAATTATAGCAGGCTGATACCAATATCCCAATGAACAAATTTCATTCATAAGCAATTTCCTCATTTTTTCAAAATTAAAGCTATCCGAAAGATTCTCACAATTTATTATCTTAACATAGTAACAATACTGGGCCCTTAACTGTTCACTCAATTTACTTAAAATACTGCTCTTTCCCATTCCATACAACCCTTCTAGCATCACACCAACACTAGGCATCACAGGAAGTGTTAAATATTTAATCATATCATTAACAATATCATTTGTTTCGATAAGCATTGATTCCTCAATTTCCTTGTGTCTATTTTTTTTCTTTAAAATAACTTCAGAATCGTATTTATGTATGAATGTCACAGTATTTTCTTTATTTGAGTTTTTAGATTTTATACAGCAATAAGGTAAATTCTCATTGTTATTCAGTAATAGCTCTATAATGACACTTTCTTGTCGTAATAACATACCATCAGTAAGAAGTATACTGTTTTGTAACATTGATTCTAGTAAAACTTCTTTATCAGTTTCAATATTTTTTGATTGTTGGTGATGTAAAATAATACTTATATTTCCTTTCACATCTATCGGCTGTGGATTTAAAACAAACTCAACTTTGAATTTAATACCATTGTTTGGGAAATCAGTCATCGGTATTATCAATGAATTCCAAGTATAGGTAGATAAGAGAATTTGCTTAGCTGGTAAATGTTTACCTTTGTACGGTTTTATATTTACTGCAATAGTTTTCGAGAATTTGGTAGCATGGGAAGATTTGCCTGTCTTGGCAGGGAGTTTATCTTTTTCTTTGTCAATATTATTTGGGAATAAAGTGAGAAAACCAAAATTAGATTCTAATTCATTCTCGTTTATTAAAATTTCGAAATTTGATTGATTTAAATCGAAATCAGCTTCATTATAATAATTCCAGCAAAGACTTCTTTTCAGTTTCGTTATTTTTAATGTTTGTTCTGTTTTCTTTGATAATTCTTTCTTTCTTAATTTGTTTTCTTTAGGTTCAACAATAATTAGAGACCCATCCCCTAATACACCGTGTGTCATTCCTTCAGGCTCTATCTTGCAGATTAAAAATTTACAAATAACATTCCCGATATAGCAGACAATAACGCCATTAAGGTTAACCAATTTTGTCTGATTTAAAATCTCTTGTTGTAAAAAGTTGCTATTAACCTCAATAATTTCCCAATCATCGCTACTCACAGGTTTTACATGTACTTCCTTAACAAAAATATCGCCTTCATTCTTTGTAAATTGTTCCACAGTTAAAGGTACCATTGCGCCAGATTTCAATTCTAATATAGACCCTAAAATAGGGTTTAGTTCGATTGAGTCAGTTTCATTTGATTCAAAGCCATCCCATGAGAGATACTGAGTGCCATTTATTTTGAATTTAAACCATTGAATCTTTATATCACTAAGATATATCGATTCTGCAATGGCAGAAGGTAATCTAATAAAATTTCCTCTTATTTCATTATTGAATCGTATGCGTACACTACTTGTACTAGCTGACATTTACCGGTAATTTGTTTTTGTTGTTTGTTATCTTTTTCTTCATTAACAGGAATATATTTAAATATTGAACTATTTCACATGAAATGAATCTTTTTATATGTACATGCTTTAATGATCCAACCCCATTGTATTAATTTGAATCACGCCTTTCATTTTTTGGGGTCAAATTATTGGACACTCGGGTTTAATAAATAATTAAATAAGAACAAAAAAATGTTTAAAGAAAATGAGTTGAAAAATTAAATAGTGAAATAATTGAGAAGAATATAAAAGCCTATGCAAGCACTAGAAAAGGATGGGTATTAGATTTATACTATGTTTTAATAAGCAAGGTATAGTACGGTTAGTTCGTTGGTATGAAAAAAACGATAATGGTAGTGAAACGCAGGATGTTATTGCACAGATCTATAGATTAATATCAAGCAGAGATCATAAACATCAAAGTAATTTTGTTGAACTTTCAGAGGTAACGAAGTTAATATACAAAAGATATGCTGGTCTGTATTTTGTTATTGGAGTAGATTTGAATGATGAAGAACCTATATATCTTTCTCATATTCATTTGTTTGTTGAAGTATTAGATGCCTTTTTTGGAAACGTTTGTGAATTGGATATAGTTTTCAATTTTTACAAGGTTTACATGATTATGGATGAAATGTTTTTAGGTGGCGAAATACAGGAAGTATCGAAAGATGCTCTATTAGAAAGGCTGAGCACATTAGATAGATTGGAATAGGAGGAATGAAGTAATACAGAAAGTGAATTTGCATCATATGGTTCAATGACATTAGGGGCACCTGCATGTACATTTATTACATAGCACATAGATAAACTGTTAAAAGAACAACATTAAATATATTAATTTAGTTATATATGTATATTTGTTGTTAAGTGTTGAAATAAAAGTTAAAAGCCTGGTAATGTAATTGTTCCAAAATACCAAATTTTAAAATAACTCACAAAATATAATTTTTTTGTGAAAAAATATTTGAATACCTATTATAGAATAAAAGAACCAATAAAAAGATTAGGGAAGAACATACAGAGGTATATGCACTGAGAGAAGATTGATTCTTGTTTGAAATCATTATTATTGATTAGTTTATGTCGAAATAAATTTAGGTTAGAAGAGGAAACAAATATCTTTTACTACTTGTAATCTTTGTATAAAAGTTCGGTTTATTATAAAATAATAATTATGTAAAATAAATAAATAAATTAATTAAGAATCAATATCAATCAGATTGTATACTTGAAGTATTGGTCTATTTATACGTCTCTGGGAAGTGAAGTAAGGTGTGAAAATTTTTCACATCGTCGATAAGTTATACTATTCTCGTTGACCATCATCTGTGACCATTATAAGTTAATTGTTTGTAGTCAAACATTGATTTCCTTATATGAACACTCGTGTCGTTCATAACTTTCTATATGCTATTGTTTTATTTTTGTGTTTCGTGTTCAATCGCGTTCGTGGTTGTTAGTAACCTTCGTATTAAACTTGATATCCTATAAACTACCCATATTATATTCATAGTACCATATAATCTCCGTCTCAGCACGTATACCTCTGAACGCTATACATAACAGATGTTGTTACGGTATTTTCCCGTATATAATGACAAGATAGAAGGTTGTCATGGCAAATTACCGTATGTGATGACGTACGACAAAATATAACCTTTTACTAAGATGACTCAATTAGTGAAAATTTTTACATTGTTTGACTCAATGTCAAGCAATGAATACGAGGTAGGTACGCAAGGACGACAATGTAGTAGGTATCTCATTCCCAACAACTGTTATATGAAATAGTATCAATCGAAGTGATAAACATATATTATATATTATTACTACTTTTATATATCTTAGGATAAAAAGAGTAGAGAACTATTTTAGAATTTATATAGAGTAAGATAACTTACATATATCATTCAATATGAT
>JAJLYB010000128.1:0-33543 GCA_030674245.1 Jamesozyma piceae
TTCTAGATCTAAATCTTTTGTTTGATTGATCGTGCGAACTAGAACCAAAGGTTCTAGAACGCTTCTCCCTGTTATCACTGTGATTACTTTCTCTCCTATCGCCTTCTTCACGACTACGTGGTTGCAGTGGTTTAGAATCTGGAAACATTTCCAATTCTTGATCTTTTACTAGTCTCTTCCAATCCCATCTCTTCCGTACATAGAGTTCTAACTTCCAATTTTTCCAAACTTGTCTACCATACGTACTATTCTTAACCTTTTCTGTTTCACCAATCAGTGCTCCAGCAATACGTTCCTTGTACAATGTTAACTTCATTGTGAAATTCCATAACTTATCCATAATATGAGACCCGTATGCATTACATGCCATATTAACCGTATCTTTGCACAAAATATTCAAGACCATTCTTCTCTTGATAAGGTCAACTCTCTTGGCATCAAGAACATGTTCGACAACATGCGAAAACACACCATGGTAACACATTTGTAAAAACCTTTCTTCTGGCAAGGCCAACATACTATCGATAGTGACATTTAAGAACTTTTCATCATAGTCGATAAGCTGTTCTAAAAAGATCGATCTTCTTCTCTCTTCTGCTGTTGGCCAATCATCCCTAGTATTACCTAATGTCGATGAACTCAATAATAAACAACTTTCAAGTATATTTTTATCCTTCGACTCCACTGGATAGTATTTCTTCAATAGTTGAGAGATCACATCTTCTCTTAGATAATTGCCCTCTTTATTGCTTGCATTGATTATAGCAGTGCCAAAATCAATGTTCGAATTCAAAAGAATACTTAATTCAGGAACTAGTACATCCAACATCTGCTTCACCTGTTTGCTCTTCAAATGCATTAATAATGCTCTTACAACAAATGCACCAGTAGTATCTCTCTTAGCCAACTTAACAATACGCTCCTTCATGTATAAATGGTACAGTCTTTCTACATACTTCAATCTTCCGAACGCAATAACATTTTCCAGGAAATGAGATCCAACCGGATCAGATAACAGGTACTCAATAAAAGATTCTTCCTTTGCATCTGTTTCCTCCCCAGTACTGAAAACTAGTCTCCAAAATGAACGATCCCTATCAAAGATACCCTCTACTTGAACAATCAACTGAACCACAGGTGACGCAATTTTGTCAACACAATACTCTCTAAATTTCATAATAACAGAAGGGCTCACTTCTGAACGAGATGTGGCCCCATTCGTAAAGTCTCTGTACAAGGTATTAACAATATCACGCAGTTGTAATTTGAATGATTCTGGTGTTTGATAAATTTTGTTGAAATCCTCGTTGTCCTTAATGTCGATCATCTTACGAGCAATCTTCGACTTCTTTGAACGGACAATCGAGTTGTTTTGCGTGGAGCCAGGTAACACTTTTGACGATAAGATTAATATAATTAATCTTAATACATGTGATGCATATTGATCAGTCACCATTTCTTTCAAATGAGATTTTAGCTCGTTCAACATGAATAAAAACATATTCTCCATAGATACAATTACGGCCCCATCCTCACTTTCACCACCGTTATCATCATCAAAGCTCAGTGTCAGTAATTCCTTCTCGACTAAAGCCGTACTTCTAACCAGAACTGTTTCCATCACATGCGATGCATATTTATGCGATGACATACCGTAGAAATTCCCATTGAACGCTTGGAAAAGTGCTTTCAATTGTGTATCATCACATTCCAGCACTAGACGTTCCATCAGTTTGGAACAGATTTGAGATGTAACCAGTTTCAATTCCTTCCCTTTAGCTTCTTCGATCACATTTGTAACAAATTGAATCTTTTCTTCTGGTGACTCAAATGCATCCATGGCTAATGTGGATTCTGCCTGTTTGAAATATTCCAACTCTTCTCTGTCCAGAACACCAAAGAACATTTGTTGGTTTGTTGTGCCACTTAATTCTGATGATCCAGAATTTGAAGAGACCTGGACCTCACCGTGCTGATGGTGTTGTTGTTGTTCATGGGGGTGGTGCCCTTCTGTTGATGGTGCGAATTCATTCTTCTTTTGCTTTTTAAGCAATTTTCTTCCTCTAGCGCTTGGTGCCATTGTATATTCGTTTATTTATGTAATCTAGCTGCTTATGATTATATGTTCTTTTGCCCGTAGTTATGAATATAAACGTGTCTCTGTTACCTACCTACCTCTCTAGTTCACCTCATCGATTTCTATATATATATATATATATATATTATATACTGAAAATTTTTCAATTTTCCTTGCGCGGTTCTCTCTAGCAAAACTACAAGATGCGTATGAAAGAGTTCTCCCAGTAAAGAAGAAGAGGAAGAAGCAGACCAAGAAGCAGAACAGCAACAACAACAACAACAACAACAACAACAAACTAATGAAAAACATATTCGTGTGGCTATATTAATTTTACTACTCTATATATTGTACAGAAAAACATTATCATATGTATCTATGTAAATCTCTCTAATCATCGTGGTCCCAATTACCTGGCTTTGGACCTTGAGGAGCTCTTGGTCCACCAGCCTTCTTGGCCATGATGATTTGATCAATAGATAATACCGTATTAGCTGCTTCAGTTGCAACATTAATTGCAAACTTCTTTGTTTCCAACATATCGTATACACCGTCTATTCTGACATCCTTTAGACCGTCTGCGGAATCACCATCAATATCTATACCGTTGTACAAGTGCGCTTTATCATCTTCTCCAGACGCACTGTCAAATGTATGTGCTGCGTATAAGTTTGGTAATGTTTCATTAACATCTTGACCAGATGTTTCACCAAGTGTACGTGGAACAATTTCAAATGCTAATGCAAACTGCTTGATTGCTAGTTGTAACAGACCCGGAGTCTTTTCACCAAATCTTGTGATTCTAGAAACTAATTCGATTTCAGTGGCACCAGCACCTGGTAGCAACTTCCCACCAGATGGTTTCATTAGACCTTTAATAGCTGCAACACTATCATCAATGGCTCTTTCGATGTCATCCAAATTATTTTGTGTAGCACCTCTTAGAATGATGGTAGCTGTCTTGGTACTTTCTGCAGATTCCTGCTTGAAAACAGTAACTCTATCACCTCCAATTTCCATAGTCTTGATTGTTTCTACAAACCCTAATTCTTCTGGAGTTGGGGCTCCTAATCTAGCAAGTGGAGTAGCACCACACACACGACATATTCTTCTTAATTCAAACTTACTGGCTACCTTTAAAACAAGAATTCCATGTCTGTTCAAATAGTGTAATGCCAACTCACCTACACCAGCCCCAGCAACGATACATTCGACACCCATATCCGCAATCTCCTTCATCATGCTATCGATTTGTTTCTCTTCACCCTTGGAAAAATCCAGCATTTCTTGTGCATTATGCAATAGCACAGTACCCTTAGTCTCTGTATTGGCTATGTCGATTGGACATGTAAACACTGCAACCTTATGCTTTTTATCCTCAGTTAGCGATTTAATATGTCCCTCTGGTTCACGGTTAAAGACCATACCTTTAATCACAGTAGAGTTGTCTAGAGAGCCACCCATGATTTTGACTACTCTGATAGAATCGACATTGAAATAGGTATCTATCTGTGGTGACAGGACATGGGAGACAGCCTCCGATACTAGTCCACTCAACAGATCCTCGTAACCATATTGTTTTGAAGCAATTACAGGCTTGATGATCTTGATTAGTTGGTTTTTATCATTCTTATCTGTAACGTCATCAATGACTAGGTTATCTAGTTCTTTCAAAGTAAAATTCTTGGCCATGTTATAACCCTGAATAATTTCCACAGCAGAGAGACCCAATGCAATTAATTTTTCAGCTACATTCAGCAATTCACCAGCGAGTACCATGACAAAATTAGTGCCGTCACCCATGTCTATCTTCTGTTGTTCTGTGGCCATAACCAAAACTTTGACAGCCGGGTGAACAATTTCTAGTTCTCTTAGCATAGTAGCGGCATCGTTAGTAACAATGATTTTGCCTAGGTGGTTTACTATGATTTTATTTCTACCACATGGACCCATTGAAGTAAGGCACATTTGGTGGATTTCACGAATGGCGGAGATGGACTTGTTGATTTGACCATCTGCATTTGAATAACTGTTGTAGCCCTGCTTGAAGAGACCAGCATTTGGATTTTGAGGAAGCTTTAAGGACATTTGTAATTAATATTTCCTCCTGGATATATGAGCTTTTACCTTGTTTCTTTGATGCTTAAATAATTTTTGAATTACAGATCTTCTGTTTGCAAATTGTGTAATTTTTCATTTCGTGATTATATAATCGCCTACAGAAAACTACACCGAAAACAAAAAAAACAACCTTTGGCAGTAGCAGTTTTTGATGCTCTATATACTAACTATATATCTAACTAACTACACGAAGATTGCCAGTTCCAGGTTAAAGAAATCAATATGATATACTCTGAACCGAGCTCTCTCACACTCTATATATATAGCTTCCAAAAACAAAAATATGGAGAATGTGACAAGAAACAAGGATAGGTACGGTATGATCATGTAACCCACATGGACAGTGTTTGCCATGAGGTGTAACACATTACTACAACACCAAATACAAAAATAGATAAATCTAACCATAGACCAATTCTTGTTGTTAGTGACATAGAACTTGAACTGAAAGTATTTTGAACCGCCTTATAATGTAACAAAGGTGGATGAATATAGATTAACGGAATACACGCTAGTGAACCAACTAAAGAGACAAATTTATCCAAGTCATTGGCACCGATCCATGCAAATGTTGCAGTTAAGATAACAACACCACAACGGAAGTAGTTTTTTAGCCATTTAACTTTTGGATTGTGCTTTCCAGATGCAGTAGATGGGAATGTCCAATTTTCCAAAATTCTTATAGCTGGGAACAATTGTAATGGGGTGGATAACAAAATAGCTAATGCATATAGTAATTGAACCATAAGAGTATATGGACTGTCTTGAGGGAAATTTAACAACACGACTGTTTGTACATCCGAACCAAATGCCGAATAACACAGTAGACCACATGAAATGAAGATTACAGTAACAACTATCATCACACCTGATAATGATGCTTTAAAATGTTCTGGGTACTTCATAGACTCTTGAATTGGAATCAAGAGGCCAACACCTTCAAATGTAAAGATTGCAGTACCAATGAACAAAGACCAATCTGTATCATTGAACCATACCATAGAAGAGGAAATTCCATTTTTAATGACATAATATGTCGAATAATAATAAACATAGATCAACCCCAGTAGGATAAATAAATCTGCAATTAGCGCAGTACCACTTAATTTTGTAATATTTCTTGTCAATGATAATGGAATAAATATCAGCGCTTGTAAAATAATATACATGGCTAAACTGATTGTATCTGTTTCAATACCGAAAACATTTTCAACGAACGCTTTTAAGTTAGTTGCAGTAAAGACTGTATATGCTGCAGCAAATCCAATTTGTGATAGTGCAATAGATAATAAAATTGCAAATTTCATCCTTGAACCGTATAAATGCTCACCCATTTCACCATAACCATCTACACCAATCCTATCCTTGGTTGATATCAATAGAATGAAACAGTAATATGAAATAATCGCACAAAACAGTAATCCTAATGAACTGAAACCCCATCCACCATTATGAAAGGCTTTTGGTAAAAACAATACACCTGTACCGACAAAGGATTTCAGTAATAATAACACAGCCTTGAATGTCGATGCTTTATGCTTTTCTTTACGATGACGACCATGGCTTACTGTTGTTCCAAGTAGGGCAGTTGCCTCAGTCTCTGATTCAATGGCTTCTTCTTGTTCGATACCATTTTCCAAGTCTGATTCTTCTTCAGATTCAGATTCAGATAGATCTTCACCAGCGAAATGACCATATAGTGTTAGAAATTCTATAAAATTTTTAGTTATGAAGTTTGGTTGTTTCATATTTTTCTTTCTCCGTGTCTGAATAATATACGATCTTCTGAACCCACCCGGTGCTCTCATTTCTTCATGAGTCATCAATGTACCAGATAAACGAGAATTAGCATTGCTATTGCCGTTAAGATTTGTGTCAAGGGTCCTATCGTTAATTTGTTCAGGAGTAAGTATACTATTTAATGTATTTGAATTTACTGACAATGCAGAAAAACTCATTGATCTTTTCCTTTTTGAGTTTTCATTGAACATTATTCCATTATAATTTAGAGCGGCCTGGGACATTGGTTCCATACTAGTTTGTGATGGGACATGTTGATTGTTATTATTCTTCACAGAGGGTGACATTGATAACACGTCTGAAGACGGATGCTCGTTTGTCCATTTGTACAAATCTCTTGTGATATCACCACCTTGTAATTTTAAATCATCCGAGTTTTTAACTAGATGTCTTGCTACTACACCTACTACTTGTGGATGAGGGTTTGTGATATCAACACAAGATGATGTTCCGTTAGAAAGAGTTCTCTTTGAAGGGGAGTTTTTGATGTCACCTTTAAAGTTGTTGCCCTTAGCCTTATCTGATAATAATGGCGGCTCCGTTACTGGGGATGCCACAGGAATAGGTTTACTCTTTAAAGCAGCAGTGGTACTTGATCTTCTTGAAAGGAAATT
Organism: Jamesozyma piceae; assembly: GCA_030674245.1. NCBI lineage: Eukaryota > Fungi > Ascomycota > Saccharomycetes > Saccharomycetales > Saccharomycetaceae > Jamesozyma > Jamesozyma piceae. The sequence goes on from JAJLYB010000128.1 coordinate 6,613, forward strand.
ATTGGTAGGGGTTGCATTGGGAGTGCTCTGGGTATCCGACTCCTTTCCTATAGCCGACTCATCGGGTATATCCAAAGAGCTAATAATTATTGGTTTACTAGTAGCATTGGAATTAACATCACCATTTTCGTTCGCATTACCTTGATCTTCATTAAAAACTTCAGTTGCTTTATCTTGAATGCCTGATTTTTCCACAGGGGTCTTGTTTTGGCCCTGTTTCTTGGCTCTATTTTTATGTTGCTTCTTAGGTTTATTTTTCTTTGCCATACCGACTAATTCACTGATATTATTATTGTTGTAATATAATGGAATCAGTTCATCAATTTTATCAATTACAAATCGGTTGGTACAAATATTTGTTCACAATTAAAATCAAATCTTTCAGCTCCAATATAAGAATTTCACCCATAATCTAACTCGTAATCAGGACCTTGACTCTTCCGTTGTTCTGATCCCGTACTGTTATCAAATTTTCACTGTAGATTTTGGAAAGTCCCGTACAATTACCCGGATAATGTGTTGTTTTTTTCATGACGCGAAAACAACGCGAAGCAGCCCGATGCTTCAGATTTTGCACTCTGTCGATCCAATCATTTCTAGTATTTAAGCATTTTGTGTGTGCAAAATACCAAAAAAACAACATAAAAATAGCATACTAAAATCAAACAGACCTCATTTGGGCTGAACTGTGTGGGCAAGAAACAAACAAGCAATCCATTATTCAGTCTATTCAGATTGAAATAGGAAAGAATAAATATCTGTTTTTACTATATTTGGTTCACTTGATAGATATAAAGAAGTAATCTAATAAGCTTGTTTTATTATTCCATTACAATTGTTTTTTTATTATTGGTATTGATCTGATCCAAATATTTAGTTACCGTTTTGATCTCCAAAATATTTAGAACATACAAAAAAGTAATCAAAGAAAAAGATAAATAGGAGTATAATTCAGAGAATATTCTTTTAGAATAGTATACCTTTTTGAAAAATAAATAGGCAAAGATGGCAAGTTTAGAAGACCTAATTCCAACGGTAAACAAATTACAAGATGTAATGTACGCATCTGGCATTGATTCATTGGATCTACCAATTTTGGCAGTAGTTGGGTCACAATCATCAGGAAAGTCTTCCATATTAGAAACGTTAGTGGGAAGAGATTTCTTACCAAGAGGCACTGGCATTGTTACAAGAAGACCATTGGTCCTACAACTGAACAATATCTCAAAATCTTCGCCTGAGTCTATGTCTTTACAAAAGATGATAAATTCAACTAAGAAGAATGCATACAACAAGCTTCGCGATGGTACCGAAGATGAAAACAATGAACAATATGTTATACCTACCGAATATGACAAAAACGAGGAAGAACAAGATGACGTTGATTCAACCCCTCAACCTAATGAGTGGGGTGAGTTCTTGCACAAACCAGGAGAGAGATTTTATGATTTTAATGAAATTCGTAAAGAAATTGAAAGAGAAACAGCAAGAATTGCAGGCAAGAATAAGGGGATAAGTAAAATACCAATAAACCTGAAAATTTACTCTCCACATGTGTTAAATTTAACTTTAGTGGACTTACCTGGTATTACAAAAGTGCCTATCGGTGAACAACCTCACGATATCGAAAGACAAATTAAAAATTTGATCTTAGATTATATTGCAACACCAAATTGTATAATTCTAGCAGTATCTCCGGCCAATGTTGATTTAGTTAATTCCGAATCCTTAAAATTAGCCAAAGAAGTAGATCAACAAGGGAAGAGAACCATAGGTGTAATTACCAAGTTAGATCTAATGGATTCCGGGACAAATGCAATGGATATTCTCTTGGGTAAAGTGTATCCTCTAAAATTAGGTTTTGTTGGTGTAGTTAACCGTTCGCAACAGGATATTCAATTAAATATTACTGTCAAACAAGCCTTAGATAATGAAGATCATTATTTTGCAAGACACCCTGCCTATAGAACTATTGCAAATAGATGTGGTACTCGTTATCTAGCTCAACTATTGAACAAGACTCTTATGAAACACATTGGAGAAAAATTACCGGATATCAAGACAAAATTAAGCCTACTAATAAATCAAACAGAAAAGGACTTAGCCTCATATGGTGGCTCCCAGGGTTTAATGAATAAACAAGATAACAAAGCCGGACTAATCTTACAATTAATAAACTCTTTTGCTACAAACTTCACCTCTTCAATCGATGGTAATTCATCAAATATCAACACCAAAGAATTGTGTGGTGGTGCACGTATCTACTATATTTATAATAATATCTATGGAAAATCATTAAACTCGATAGATCCAACTACAAATTTGACAACAGCTGACATTAGAACTGCAATTAGAAATTCAACTGGTCCAAGGGCAACCCTCTTCGTTCCAGAATTAGCATTTGATCTACTAGTCAAACCACAAATTAAATTACTATTAGATCCATCAAAACACTGTGTCGAGTTAGTATTTGATGAATTAATGAAAATATGTCAAAGTTCAGGTTCAAATGAGTTAGCACGGTATCCAAATTTGAAAAATACATTAATCGATGTTGTCAGTGATTTATTGAGGGAAAGATTAGGCCCAACTCATTCTTATGTCGAAAGTCTAGTTGACATTCACAGAGCTTATATCAATACAAACCATCCTAAATTTTTAAGTGCAACAGAAGTAATGGCAGAAATCACTGCTACTCGTGGAAAGAGAAAAGAAGCACACCATCTTTTGGCAAATACTGCTGCCGCAGGAAATAATAATCCAGGGACAAAAACAGAAAAAGAAAATGAGGCTTTGAAGAATAGTGAAACTAATAGTGTTAGTTCTCTATCCTTAAAGAATTTCAATATGAACACTTCATTAGCAACGAATAATAAACCAAATGGTATTTCACAGGGAATTTCTTCCATAAATAGCCCTACAGGACCACTACCAAATAATAACTCGGAATTTTTCTATGCTGAATCAAATAAGAACTCAAACAATGATTTTTTCTCTAATTCTAATTCTAATTCAAGTTATGGAAATAACAATACTAATAATGATTCAAAAGACCCAAAGGATTCCTTCTTAAATTACTTTTTCGGTAAAGAAAATAATAACCCTAGTAATATTACTATTGGTGGAAACGATAGATTCAACAAATCTAATGATTTGAATACTTCAAGGCTGAATGAATTGCAATTAAACAGTGAAAATAACAATAATTTTTCAAGTTTTAACCAAGACTATAATAACGAAAATAATGAAAATAAGGAAGCAACATTAACTGAACGTGAAGAATTAGAGTGTGAATTGATTAAGAGATTAATTATTTCATACTTTGGTATTGTTAGGGAAATGATTGAAGATCAAGTTCCAAAAGCTATTATGTGCCTATTAGTTAATTTCTCTAAAGAAAATGTTTCTAATAGGTTAGTTACTGAACTTTATAAGGATTCATTGATCGACTCCCTATTACAAGAGGATGAAACTTTGGTTCAAGAAAGGGTTAATTGTGCAAAATTGTTAGATACCTATAAAAAAGCTTCGTCCCTTGTTAATAATATTTTATAGTGAATAATTTGTTTCATTTGCATTTCATCCTCCTTTCTACCTTCGTGTTTTTAATTTGATACCCATAGTACCTTAAAGGAAATACTTATATAAATATATTCAACATAAGCACATATTATTATTTCATTATTTCATGTATTTACGGTTTAAGTTTTAAAAAGAATATCTATATATATATATTATCACGGACTCATTATTTTCTAATCACATTAATTGGGCGTCTTGTAGAATTAGAAGAATAACCGGAAGCTACATTTCCGCCACCACCACCACCACGAATATTGGCATCATTCATATTTGGTGTATATACTGTATTGCGTGGGCGACTCCCATGGTCAGTATATATCGCATTACGGTCTGGGGCACTTAACAATGGTTGTCTAACGTTATGTTCAATCTCATTTTCATTATTATCAATAGTAGGCATGCTGTCTTCATCATCACTGTCAACTGGTTTCTTCGAGTGCTTACCAACTTTAAAGGCTAGAACACAACAAAGTAAAGACATAATAAAGGTAACACCTAAAACTATACCAACCCCAACAGCCACCACAGGTAGATTTAAATGGTAATCATCCTCATTCAACCAACTTAAAGAAATAGGCTTATCTATCAAAAATACACAAGCTTGACCCTTCCTAGAGTCATAAATATTTGCTGTGCAGCCTCTCTTCAATATTCTTACTACGTTATCATTACCATTCTTAACCTTTAAGAAATAGTCCTGTGATGATATACGGCGGCATTCTAGAGGCTGCCCTAATCGTGTCATGATTTCACTATCACTATTACAATTTAGTAAGGTTTGCGTTTCATTTCCTCGTATTATATGTAACTTTAAAAAATCATATAATTTTGTATAATTTGTATTAATACCTTCGAGAAGTAACGAAGAATATGTGGGTACCAGAATAGAATATGGTTCATCATTGCCTTCGTTGAAAATTTCTGCTAAATCTTTAAATTGATTGATAAAATCAAGTAGGATGTTAGTTCCTGTAGTATTTATTAAATTAGTTAAGGTTATTTGCAATTCTGCAGGAAGTTTAACCTGACTTAGTGGGTGAACTACACCTTGATTGAAAAATACATCTGAATTTTTATTCAGAGTAAAATTACCAGCTATTGAATCTAAATTCATTGAAAGGTGGTTAGAATCATCTGGCTCATCTGATGTCTCTAATGATATTTCATTTCCAAGGAGATTTGTTGTTGTAAGAGATGTATTCCCCATATCTGTGTAATATAGACCATTTAATATGTAATTTTTGAGAAGTAGTTCTTTTGCAGTTTCATTATTTTGGATATACTGTGTGTTTAAAGTTAAGTAGTTCCATGAATCAAAGCATGGTAAAAAAATGGTATAGCCTTCATGATTCGGAGTTAATTCTAATAAATTTAGTTGTCTCAAAAAGGAAATAGATTTCGAACAATGATCAAATGGTGGTATTGAAAGTATTAATTCATTTGGTAATGTCAAATCAGCATTTATTGTGTAAATAAGAGTGTTCCCAATATGGTATGGTTTAGAATGTAAAATTTTATACTTACTATTGATATGATAGCCATTCTTTGATTTAGTAATTTTCATCCTTTGACAATTATTGCCTAATTTCTTATTTGAAGAACAATAAGCAGAACTAAATAATCTAGTAAATGTTTCATCTTCATTTAAAACTGGAAATTCATCTTCTAACCATATCTGTTCTTCGGTAAAATGATAAAGTAACGTTGACTTAGTAAATCCTGTATCATCGTTTAGGTTAGCTTCGGGGATGAAAAGGGTGATTTTTTTATTCTGATCGGATTGAATAAACCGTTCTAAATTCCTAAAATATATTTCTCTAACGAATGCAGAGCAGTTTAAGCCATGCAAATATTTTTCTGCATCAAAATTTAAATTATTTGATACCAAATCAATTTCAGGTGCAATATGGGCTAATCCAAAATTGAAAATTTCGTTGGAAATAAATGTTTTCGATGTTAAATTTATCATATGATGATTTCCATCTTTGTCACTTCCAAAAAGCACGGTATCCTTGTTTAAATTTGTTATAATTCTTGGTTTTGAAATAGAACCACCGATAATACCTTCAAAAATTAAATTTTTATATAGAGTAAGCATGTCTCTAGCCCATTTATTCTTAACAGGGCCTTGCATTTTCTCAAAATTATTATACGAATCTGCCAAATAATTTAATTCGACTGTACTAAAGTGTTTAGTAAAACTATCATCCGAGGCTATTAACGCCGTATTGTTCATAGCCAACAAATCTGACTCTGATATTTTACTTAATATTGTTTGAATATATTTATATGTATATTCATTGTTTACATCACTAACATTATCATTTCCATAATAATCAATAAGTTCTGTAAAGTTTGGTAAATTGTTCAAAAGAAATGAAATTCCTTGAACTGTTGCATTCTGAAAATTTGGAGATAGATCAGGTTCCACGATCGGTATATTATTAACTTTAAAATTAGCTTCTGAAATTGGATCCCACTCTTGACGTAAAACAAAAGGAAACTTAACATTTTGCGAAATAACTATTGTTTTATTTATTAGTTCTGATGTTTCAATTATTGAATTGTGTATTATATAATTCTGTATATCGAAATTGGATATATTGTAGACATTAGTGGTAAATGCTGAATTAATAGGAGCAAATAACGTATAGTTTTGTAACTCATTTAAATATGGAATATTTCCACTTCTTTGAAGTATCCTTAAGAACGTTGAAAATTCAACATTACTTGATAAGACATCTATAACGGAAGTAAACGGATAATCAATACCATTCTTATTCTTTTTATTCTTCATGTTTGAATATATGCTATCATTTGTGGATAAATCAAACCCAGTAATTGCGAACGATAATAAATAAAGAAAGGCTAGATAAGAATATTTCATTCAACAGTGTACGTAAAATGTAAGTATGATAATTTAAATGCAATTGTCTAAAGCAGACATTCAGAATTAGTTCTGGTCAAAATAATTAAAATAATGATATAGTTTATATCACATACGGTTATAATAACCAGGTATTGTTCGTTGTTCTGTATTGTATAAATCAGATAGTTCGATAAGCAGCTTAAGGCTGTGATTGCGATTTCATGAGAAATTGTTTTGTTTTTTTGGAAGGGGCCAAGACGAAAAAAGATTTACTGAACAAAATAGAAAAGATATAAATGCATATTTACTTATACGACCAGATGAATGACAGTTATGTCTATTTTGGCTTAAATAATTCACCAACTCTTAATTCACATGCAGAGTAACATGATGCAAGATATAAAAAATATCTTAAAATATGCTTTAGAAACTATATTATGAAGGCTTTCGTAGAGCAGTATATTTATTTTCATTAAATACTTTACAGTGAGAGTTTACTCTATTTAAACTAATTATATTGCATATAACGAGAGGTTGAACTGAATTTTTTGTAACCGTTAATGACTTTTTCAACTGCTTTTAAGAAATCTTTCTCAGTAGCAACTTTCCTTCTTGCTCTAATCGCAAACATACCTGCTTCCGTACATACAGATCTTAATTCTGCACCTGTTGAATTTGGACATAATCTTGATATCAATTCCCATCTAATACCACGTTCAACACTCATAGATTTAGAGTGAATACGGAAAATATTCGCACGACCTTCTAAGTCAGGTAGAGAAAATTCAACTTTACGATCAATTCTGCCCGGTCTTAATAATGCAGGATCTAATGTATTTGGTCTATTAGTAGCAAACATGACCTTGATATTACCACGAGGATCAAAACCATCTAGTTGTGTAATTAACTCCAACATAGTTCTCTGAACTTCGTTATCACCACCAGCCCCATCGTCAAAACGCGCACCACCAACAGCATCGATTTCATCAAAGAAAATAATACATGCTTTCTTCGTACGTGCCATTTCAAATAATTCTCTAACCATACGTGCACCTTCACCAACATATTTCTGTACTAATTCTGAACCAATGACCCTGATAAAGGTAGCATCTGTTCTATTTGCAACAGCACGAGCACACAATGTTTTACCAGTACCTGGAGGACCGTACAACAATATACCTTTAGGTGGATCAATCCCCAATGCAGCAAACCTTTCTGGAGATAATAATGGTAATTCAACGACTTCTCGTAATTTTTCAATCTGTTCCTTGCAACCACCAACATCACTATATGTGACATCTGGCTTTTCTTCAACTGTCATCATTGTGACAGAAGGATCTATTCTTGGGGGCAAAGGTAATTCAATATGATATTTTGATCTATCTACACCAACTCTCATACCTTCTTCAATATCCGTAGGTGAAACACGTTCACCTAGTCCAACAACAAACTTCGCAATTTGCTTTAAATTGATAACATATTTAGCATCTTCTTCATCTTCGTCATTCTCATTAGCATTGCTTCCGTTCCTTATCTCACCAGGTTCAACACCATCACCGCTACTATTTTCATCGCTGCTTCCATTTCCTTTAATTATTTTTGTACAACGTGCTACTTGTAACGGATGTTCTTCACTTAATCTTTGTCTATCACCCATGATATCCCACAAATGAGAAGGAGCTAAGCCCGTATCGCTTTCTTTGATGCCAGCTTTCTCCTTAATTCTGACCTCAATCTTCTTTAAATCAGCTTCAGTTTCCTTTAATTTAGAAGCATATGGTGCAGCACCATACGTTTTAAGAACTTGAATATCACCTTCAGATAAGGGTGTGATCTTTTCATCCTTTTTGGCATTGTCTTCTGAGGATTCGACAGGTGCTTTGTATTTTTCCCAATCAGCTTTTGGCGGCATTGTTTATTTTATGTGTTTTTGTTTTAATTGGAGCTCAGCTATCAGTCTGTTCACTTGTGTCGTCTAGTAATTATGTTTATATATTTCTTTATTCAATTATAAATAAGTGGGTGGCAAAATATTTTTTCCCTCTCTGTTTCTTATTTTATTGTTCTTTTCTGTCCGCATTAGGGAACCCGCTTTATTGAAAAATATAAATAACAATTAACTGAGAATTATAACAATTATTAACGTATAAAAAGAGTCGTTACTGTACACATTGTTTTATTTATTGACTATATAGATAACTGATTGCATTTTTCTGTAATCACTATTTGATCTATTATTTATTAAGCCTGCATCTGGCCTTTTTTTTACTTTTCAATATTTTTAATTTTTTGTTCCAATAGCGAAGAATTGTTATCTAACGATTTTAACGCATCTAAATGGGCATTTAATAGCTTAACCAGTTGTGTATTCTTATCTTGGTTACCTAGATTTATACTACTAGTTTTGTTGAATGTGTTGCTAACCTCATTGATTTCAGTAATTAATGAGGATAAATTCAAAGATAATGAATTTAGATTTTCATCCAAAGTTTCAGCAGTTTGGTATGCATGTTGTCTCTTTTGATCATTATTATTTCCAGCACTTCCATTATTTGTGGATAGAATATCAGCTAGTAAAGTTTCAGTCTTGTTTTCATAGTTATCCAAAAATGTCTCCAATTCTGCTTGCTGCCTCTCAATATACTGTAACGATTGGTCTATTCTATTTTGTGTTTGTTCTGCAACTAATGTTTCTGAATATAATTTGTTGATTTGTTCACCACCCTTCACTAGCATTTGATCCCAACTATTGACTTTTTTAGAATATTCATCAAAATGAGATGCTGATTTGGTTAATTGATTAGTCCATCTGGTAACCAAATCATCAAGAGTTTTATTATCTAAGGAAACGGGTTTCAAATCAACAGATTTAGGGTTTAACGTTGCACCAGCTGTGGGTGCAGAAGGTACACTAGAATCTGCTGTGGTTGTGGCTGTAGAAGCATTGACATCTGTTGGCTTCTTTCCGTCATCTTTTTTGGTACTTCCGAATGCAAAGCCGCTTGGGGCAGCAGTGGTAGATTTAGCATCATCAACCTTCACATCAGATTTCTTAGCACCAAATGAAAAGCCGCCCTTAGCTTCTGTTGGAGCAGGCTTAGTTTCAGACTTATCATCAGTTTTGTTTGTATTTAATGAGAACTCTGCTTTAGGAGTTGATGCTTTCTCATCTTCCTTTTTAGCACCCCCAAAGGAGAAAGCTGGCTTAGAACCCTCCATCTTTTTATTTTCATTGCCTTTCGTATTACCAATTGAGAAGGTAGACTTGGCAGGTATATCAGTCTTTCCTGCTTCAGTTGTCTTAGCAACACCAAATGAGAATGCTGGTTTGGCAGTAGAGTCCGACTTTGTTGAGTCATCCTTCTTGGTACCACCAAATGAAAATGCTGGCTTTGTATTAGTATCTGCTTTTGTTGACTCATCTTTCTTATCACTACCAAATGAGAATGCAGGTTTAGATGCATCATCTTTCTTAGCGACGCCAAAAGAGAAACCAGTAGGGGTAGTTGCTGGGTTTTTTGTATCATCTTTCTTAGAATCTCCAAAGGAGAAACCACCCAATGATGCAGTAGGTTTAGTTTCGTTACTACCTTCAGTAGTTGTAGCTGATGTAGAAGTAGAAGATACCTTGGGCTTACCATCCGCTTTCTTATCACTACCAAATGTGAAATCATCTGGGGCAGATGTTTGTTTATCATCTTCTTTCTTTTCGGTACCAAAGGAAAACCCTGGAGTAGAAACAGGTTTGTTTGAATCTGTATTCTTATTACCAAATAATCCGGAATTTTGAGTAGCTGAAGCAACACTTGATATTGGAGTGGTAGAAGAGGTTTGTGAAAACATACTTGTTGGCTTATTATCGCTAGATATCTTTCCTGTGGTTTGTTGAGAAGTATTAAATAAGCCGGCTGGTTTGCTTTGACCAGTTGAGGAATTAGCTGTAACAGGTGTTGGTCCTGATGTCGCACCAAAGGCACTAAAGGCAGGCTTTGATGCATCCGTTGCAGCTGTTGCAGTAATAGTAGAATTAGCACCAAATCCACTAAAGGTAGGCTTAGAAGTACCTGCAGCAGCAGAGCCCGTAGAACTAGTACCAAATCCACCAAAGGCAGGTTTAGAGGCATCGGTAGCTGTTGACGTTGTAGAGGTAGAAGCATTTCCAAATCCACCAAAGGCAGGCTTAGTGACATTAGTAGCAGATGGTGTGGTTGTGGAAGCACTGTTGCTAAAGCCACCAAATGCAGGCTGAGTTGAATTGTTCGATGCTGGAACATTCTGATTTGAAGCTACACCAAAGCCACCTAATGTGGGTTGAGTTGTAGTATTTCCAGCAGTTCCAGCGTTTGTACCAAATCCACCAAAAGCTGGCTTAGCAGCTGTGTTTCCACTTGCTGCAGCATTGGTACCAAAGGATGGTTGAGTAGTTGCAGTTCCGCTTGTTGGAGTGTTGGCACCAAACCCCCCAAACGTAGGCTTGGTAGCTGTGCTACTTGCGTTGCCTAAACCACCAAAAGCTGGGGCAGTTGTACTTGTATTTGTAGAATTATTGCTCCCGAAACCTCCGAATGCGGAGGAACTTTGGGTTCCTATGGTATTATTATTATTACTATTATTGTTATTATTACTATTATTTGCTATACTAAAATTAAAACCTGGTTGACCTGTCGTACTGGTGTTGGTATTGGTGTTAGTATTGGTGTTGGTTCCAAATGTCGATTGACCTGTGGTGTTAGTGTTGGTTCCAAACGCAGTTTGACCTGCGGTATTGGTGTTAGCACCAAATGCAGACTGACCTGTTGTATTGGACTTGGTTCCAAAACCAAAAGCTGGTTGATTTGTTGCATTTTGTGTTTGGTTGTCATTACCTGTATTACCGAAAGGTTGATTAGTATTATTTTGGGGTTGGAAGTTGTTGCCCATATTACCAAATGGCTGGTTAGGTTTATTAGTTGGAGTGCTGAAATTCACTGTAATAAAAGAAAATTTAGTTGTTATAAGTGAATACACAACAAAATATATTATTTGTTAGTAATTTATCCCGAGATTATATATGATTGGGTAATTATTAAAGGTTACCAGAGGTAATATTATACTTTATGCGTATAGTGAATAGATAAAATGCAATAGAACCCCAATTTAAGCCACCCTGCTTCGAAATAGAGTAAAAAATAACATACTCCTTAAATACTAGAACTGACTTTAAATATCTTTTTCAAAGCCTAGTATTTATGACGACTATTCTATAGATCAAATGATATCAACAATGTTTGAATTGAATTACTCTTCTAATTTTTATTTTTTATTTATTTTTTTTCTGGTTCGCTTTGGTAGTGTATCGAAGCTGTGTATTAAGAGAGCGGGTAACTTGGAGGCCTAGGATAGCAATGAAATACTCAATAACAAATGTAATATATATTGATAAATAAAGAACAGTATTATTACATTGAAACTACGTTATAGACGAGTAAGTTGTTTATATATAAAGTCATATTAAATTCATATTTACTTTTTATTACTTCCAGCTTTATTATTATTTCTAACTTTTTGTAAATTGTCCAAAACTTGATCATAAGCAACACTAATTGCTTCTTTTTCTTTTGTATCCATAAATTTATTAAAATTAGTTGAGTCAGATGGTAAAAAATCCCCTATCTTCTGTTCATGACTAAGTGAATTGTTTGAATTAGTATCACCATTGCTTGTAGCAATAGACTCATTGTTTACAAAATCTGATATACTTGAAGCACTCGATTCACCTTGGTTAGATGCATTTGTGGCCACCTTGTCACTTTCTTGTTTTTTAAATATATGATGCAAGTGATAGCCTTGGTTATGTAATTCATCAATAATACCAATAACAGTAGATACATCATTCTTTAACAAAAAATCTTTGATCTGATCACTATCTAGTGATTCGGCTGCATTTCCTAACGTTTCTTTATCAATAGGTAAATGTGAAGGTATTTTTGAATATTGATCATTAATCGTCTCAGTATTGGTTGAGCCATCAGCGTTATTATCAGGAACAGGATCATCGTCATCAAATATCTTGAATTTTCTAAGAGATTCAGGATTAACTATTGTTTCAGTTGTATTTTCATCTCTAAACTCAACTGTATCATCAGCATTGTGGCGCGATTTTTCAACTTGTGTGCTACCAAATGGTAATAAAGCTACGTGACCCGTTTGGTTAAAAATTGGTGAGGTAATCATAGTGGTCCTTTCTGGTAACAGCTTACCACTCATAAATTTATTAGTATCATGACCCTTTAGTGTAGTATTATATCTTTCGCTCAATAACTCGAGCCCCTTTTCTAAACTTGCATCAAGGAAACATAATCTGATTAAAGTTTCCTTACCTTCGATGTTTAGTTCATGTTTAACTCTTAGTGAAAACAAATCTTGAACAACCTTTTTAATTTTACTTCTTGCATCTGTTGCTCTAATTACGAAATCTTTAACCATATGTTCATATTCTGGTTTCTTAGAATCATTAAAACTTAGACTCAATAAGTTTGCTAATTTGTCTTGAAGGTTTTGTATTTCAGCTTTATCCTTCTTATGAGCATTAAGTGATCTTGTACCAGAAGGCTTTGGTAGCTCGTTTGGAATGTTTCTCATTGCGTACAATGATATTTGCTCTCTAATCTTTTCTGGAACATATGCAGTTTCGATATCTAATGTGATCAAAGAAGAACTTTTTCTTACAGCATCCTCTAAAGCTTTACAGGATGCTAAGTCTAATTCAGTACCTAGCATTGAAATATGATTTAATCTTTTACATAGTGGTAATATTTCTGCCAAAGTGACCACATCTGTGGAAGTCAATGTTTCATAATCCAGATGCAATCTAACTAAATTAACAAAAACCGGTAAACAATCAATCAAAGTTGAAATACAGTTTGGGAAAATGTGTGGATTGTTTGATAGATCTAAAAATTTGAGATTTTCACAATAACATAAAATACCCAATAATTTTAAAAACTCATTATTTTCACCTGTTGCAGTTGCTGGAACTTCTAGTCCAGTGCCATTTAATGATAAGAATTTTAAAATATTCTTATTTCTTTTCATTCTGATTTTATCTAGTACAGCATCGCAAAATGGACCTAATTTGCCGTTTAAGTCGTTAAACCCAACATCCAACCCAGTGACCTTCGAATTAACAATCCAACGCGCTAAAATTTTACATTGTTCATAATCTAATTCATTGTAAGCTAGCCCTAATCTTGATGTATTCATGCATGCAACCTCGACGAACAATTTAAATTCTTTAATTGAAGACATTTTGGCTCCTGACAAAATCAATTCTTCTATACCACCTTTAAATGCAATCGCACCTGCCAGTAAATTCCAGTTCATATCGGATCTATCCTCCTTTCTGGCTTCCATGCGTGGTAAATTGATCTTTAAAGACGACTTTGAAGGTTTCTGAATATTTGTCTTAATATGTGGTACCATAGTTAAATCCAACGATACAAGGGATTTACATTTGGATATGTAAAAAGATAATATCTTCCATCCTTCAGCATCTAAAACTGTATTACGAAGAGATAACTTTTCGAAATCAGTTTTGCATATTATTGAACTAAGGATAATTCTGAACATTTGAGCAGTTAGATGAACACCATCCAGGGAGATACAAAGGATTGGAACAATGCTGATAAAATCACTGAATGACCATATTTCTACCATAGAAGGTCTAGGATTACGGAGTTGGAGTAAAGGAATGGGGTCAGTGGAGTTTGGCTTTAATTGCTTTAATACGGCAGGGATAGGAAGAATTTCACGTAAGTGACAACACCTTGTGTAAACCACATCATGTGGGATTTTCATATTTTGCGGAGGCAATATTTCATCATCAGCTATTTCATTAATTTCATTCTCTGATACGCTTGTGGCATCTTGTGAATTTAGAGTATTTAATGAAGTTGATGATAAATTATTTGGACGTCTGCTAATCATTGGTTTATCAATCGTTAAATGCGAAGCAATTCTATTAACTGAGACATCTTCTTCATTGTTTGTCATGGTACGTGTTAATTCATTCGGAGTTTCTTTGGCTCTTGCTTCTGCTGCTGCCTCTGCTGCTGCTAATTCGATATTTCTTATTTGAGTAGAATAGTCAGAATTGGCTGTTGAACTCTCATTTGAACTAATTTTTGGTGATAGAATCTTTTCTTCTTGCTTTTTCAAATTAATATCAGAGTTCTCACTGCTGTTAGTATTACTTGAATCTGAACGTATTGAATCTGAATCTTTTGAAGTTTCGGTTTGAGGAGATAATAATTTTAATTGACCTGATCCACCAACAACAATACCGGTTGTAGTTTCTTCCATAATTTTTCTTCTTTCTTCGGGAGTTAATCTATGGATAACAACGGAACCATTTGGTTTGACTTCTACCTCACCCTTTCTTGGGTTTTTACTGCATATTTGTTGTGGAGGGTCATTGAAATAAGTGCTAGGAGCAAATGCTACATGCTTCATTATTTGGAAATCTTCTAAGCCTGGAACTGTTGAAGTATTTGCAGGATCAAAATTTTGATTTCCGTCAGATGACTTGGTTCCAGCAGATGATACAGATGTCCTTGATTCGTCTAAGTTACTACTATCATTAAAATTTGCATTTGAAGCACCTCTTGAGGTTACCCTTCTTAAAAATGCACCAAATTTATTCGATGGTGATGTAGTAGATGTTGGGGACCCGACTGAATAATTAGTAATTGAACTAGTGTCAGATTCTGTACTTGAATGTTTTCTTTTTGTTTTTTTAAATGCGGATGGCAAGAATGTATTATCTGGATGTGGTGGGATTGGCCTTCCCTTAGAATCAAAAGCTTTGGTGCTGTCGATTTTATTTGTATCAAACTGAGAATCTATTGAGAGTGGGCCATGTTCATCGTTGTTAGAATGAGATGGGATTGAATTTTTACGATATTTTCTTGAATCCCTAAATGCATTAACGGAATATCCTTTTAGTTTATAATATTTTAAAAATTCTATCAAATGCTTATTGTCAACGTCGCTAATACCATCATTGTGATCGTAGAAACAATCACTTTCTTCATCGCTATATCCTAAGTCATCCGTAGTGCAATTATGGTTGATTGGACAATTACCGTCGCTAGTATTGCAATCCTGATTATGATGATGGTTATGATGATGGTTATGATGAAGGTTGTGTTTCTTAATAGGCAAATCGGACTCTGTTCTGCATCTAATGATTGGAATTGTTGTGGGCTCGGTATTATTTGTTCTCTGTGGGATTGTATATTGTAAATTTGTATTGTTATTTAAGTCGTTGACATTAAGGTCAGGTAACTTTCTTGTATTAACTTTTGTAGATCTTCCAGGAGAACGGGTTGGAGAAATAGAAGATGAATGTCTTGGTGAAGTGGGATCATTTCTCGAATGTGTATACGTATTGCCGCTGTCTATATTTGATTTAGTTCTGCCTATACTTGATTGTTGAACTGGACGTTCTGGTTGTGATGCTTGTGATGTACTCTTTCTACGACCAAATAAATTTTTGAAAAAGCCTTGTTTCTTCGTTGATTTGGATTCTGTAATATTTCTAGGGGCGTTTGCATCACTAACTGAGAGAGACTTAGACCTCTTCCCTTGTGGTGTAGATGATTGGGGAATATTAGTATTTTTATTTTTATTTTTATTTTCTGTAACTTCTGGACGAAAAGGGATACTACCATTTAGCATAGACTCCTTTGGCTCACTTGTATTTTGGATAGTACTCTTTGTATTAATAGTATTTTCTATCTTCTTTTGTTGGTGTTCGTAATTGTAAATTGATGATGCCGTTAATGCCTCCTTACTGAACTTATCTATAGCATTCTTTGAATTTTCTAGTTCATTGATTTGTGTCTGTGTCAAATCTTTTAGTTTCTTATGTTTATTCTCTGGTTTTTCTGAAGCTTTAGATCTGATAAACCATCCAACGTCTATGGATGGTATATTGTGTTCTTTGAGTATATCTTGAGTATTCTTTGGATCCATTTTAGTGTATTATATTATATATTTATGGTATTCAAAGAGTATGCTAAGGTCTGTTTATTAGTGTTTTTTAAGTTTTATAGATTTCTATTTCCAGACTACTGTTTTCAATGTTAGCGATATAGGGGGGTAGTATAGATATAGATGATATAGGTATAAATAAATAGAGGTAAACTCTTAAAATTGATAAGTTCTGATAACGACGGTGAATAATAGCTGGATTGGTTTATTCTAGAAATGATTGTTTTTAAAAGAAATTTTTGGGATAAAATTGTTCCAATCTTTTTGAAATCCCCTACAGTATGTATTTGGGAATTCTACCAGGTTCATATTTATGCAAGATTAAGCAATTTTCAATTTCTTAGCCAATTACTTGTTGAAAGTTTAAAAAAACCGCTTTTTAATGCGCAGAACTACCGGATTGGTCTACAGTAAACAGAGAGAACCAAGAAAGAGTAACAACAAGAGGAGTGAACAGAGAATACAAAAGAGAGAAGTTGTGGTAGGAAATAGTCAACCATTGCTTCCTTGGTGGGTCATATCCTGTGTGTACTACTACTGTATAAATTAATTAGATAATTAATTAAATAATTGCATATTTTATTATATACATTGCATGTATGACTCCCGGTGCGTGATTATATAATATATAATATAAATAACAAGGAAATCAATTGTAAATAAACAGTAAGGCGATACCAAACATGTGGACCCTTCTATAAGTAGAGCACACGTTTCCATAAATAGTATGCGTCTTGGTACCGTGACTTTCTCAATCAACTTGATAGTAAAACATTTCTCTTATACAAGAAATAATCTTTTTTGCAACTGTTTACAATTAGATACGGTTGTTTATTTAAGGGGCGGAATTACATGCAAGATAACGTGGCATTCGACAAATGTCTTCTAAAGCCCAATTCACGTTTTCTAATGTCTGTGGAGTGATTATACACTATGTATACCAACACAATGCACACTTGATGGATGGAATATTAGATGTCTTATACTATCTTCACTGCCAATATACTCTCTTGGTGAGTCTCGAAGAGGGAATTCCGTTAGTTAATCATCTTGTTTTGTGTGGTGGATGGGTTGATCACGTGTTGTAGCATTTTGTTCCGAAATCTATTTTAAGAACATCTCGAAATAATAGAAAACATGAAAAATAATATGGAAATTTTTCACTTTATTTATAGGTATATTTATATAAGAACAGCTGTGGAATGTGTCAAGAAAACAGCTGTGGAATGTGTCAAGGAAAAAAGTATTGAAATTTTACATTGGAGATAAGCGCATTTTTATATGATATAATATGGATGACCTTTTGCAACAGATTATTAAAAAGTATAGTTCTAGAGACCAATTGATACAGGATGGTATATGGAAGAGCGAGATCTATAAAGAATATCCAAATTTGAATTCAAAAACTTTTAAACCAATCTCAAGGAAGGATAGAGGGTGGATTTGGAAAACTCTAGTGTTACATTTAGATAATGAAGACGTAACAGTTGCAGGGATTGGTTTAAATGATACTGGCAGTAGTAGTAATGAAAGTTCTTATGATGCATCTGATATTTCATTTCCGGATTTACCACAAGAGTTAGTTCCTGTCCCAATAATCTCTCAGACTTCAAATGATACTCATCATACACATACATCTAATAGCCTGATCCATAACATGAACCCAATCAAGAACTTCTCTAATGGTATTAGAAAATTAACCCCGAAAGAAGCCCATATCCACCCATTACGTGATATAATGCATACTAAGCACTCACACTTACAGCATACTTCTCAATTGCAGGAAAATCTTGAAACTGATGATTCTATGTCTCTTGAGGATACGTTAGATATTATTAATCTTGACCTTTCCCGTCTCATGATAGACGATATATTCCAAGATCCAGCAGTACATGCTCAGATGCGTCAAATAATGTTTAACTATCTACTTCTTTGTAATAAACTCAGAAAAAATGATAAATCAAACACTTCAAGCGATTATGATGGTGATATAACCAAACAGAGGTTTCACTACAGGCAAGGCTACCACGAGATATTGGGATTAATCTACTTACAATTCCATCCCGTTTCAACGCCCCAACTGAAAACTATCCTACTCATCTTTATCCGCCTAATGAACCCGCTCGCGTATACTTTCTACACTGAAACAAACCTAATACGATGGGAATCCAATACTCTCTCAACTTTATTAAAACTTGCTGCTCCAACGACTATCTACCCTATTTTCTATCCACCTGAGGGCACAGAGGATAAACCGAACAATATGATATGGTTGATCAGATGGACGAGGTTGTTATTAATGAGAGAATTGTCTCAGGATTCGACACTTGTTATATGGGACCATGTGTTAACATTTAGTTATCCGTTGGATGTGTTTATAGCGGCGGTGATTGTAGTATTATTACTCTCTATATCTGGTAAGTTGATGGATTTGAAGAATAATAAGGAAGAGTATTTTGATTCAGATGATTTAATCGAAATGATGTTGAATGTAGTACTAGATGATGATGCAGGTTGTGATATCTTGGAGGTATGTGGAGTAGCGAGGTTGATTTGTGAAAATTGGTACTCTAAGCAATTTGAAAATTTGAAGTGTTGTTGTGATGTATTCGTTAGAGATAGGATGGTTGATCCTAATAGGAAACGTATTGAGAATAGACTTCGTGAAAGAGTTATGAAGTCGTTAAATAAGTAAATAAAATAGTTTAATATTTTCAATAAATAAATAAATAAATAATAGTACGAAAAATAAATACGTTAATAAATAAGATGGAATGTTATTTTATTGTGTCTTTCTTTTATTGCATAAAGACGATGACCTAATACGCTCTAACGGTTGGTGGAATTGGAGGACATTCCTTTTCATCCAGAGTCTTGAAGATGACATTTCTATACTTCAATTCAACTGGATCCGCTGTGCTCTTTTGCCAAGATAATGTATGCTTCATCCATTCTTTGTCGTTTCTTTCAGGGAAATCTTCTCTAGCGTGAGCACCACGAGATTCCTTTCTGGCAGCAGCACTTACTGCAGTTTGATTTGCACAGGTCAATAAGTTTTGTAATTCCAGTGTTTCAATTAAGTCAGAGTTCCAGATCATTGATCTATCGGTGACATGAACGTCTTCGAAAGATTTGTCAACCTCTGTGATTCCTTTGACACCCTCATCTAGAGTCTTTTGTGTTCTAAAGACGGAGACATCCTTTTGCATGGTTCTTTGCATGTGTAATCTGATATCAGCAGTTGATTTGGTACCGTTGGCATTTCTAACCTTGTCTAAGTTAGCAATTGATTCCTTACCTATGTCTAATGGCAGAGGTTTGTGTGGTAAACCTGGTTGTAAAGTGTCTGAGACTTGGTGAGCAACAGCACGACCAAAGACGACTAGATCTAATAAGGAATTAGCACCTAATCTGTTAGCACCATGAACGGAGACACAAGCAGCTTCACCACAGGCCATTAGACCTGGGATGACTTTATCTTCACCAGTCTTTTCATCGATAGTTAAAGCTTCACCATTCCATCTAGTTGGAATACCACCCATATTGTAATGGACAGTTGGGATAATTGGAATTGGCTCCTTTGTAACATCAACACCAGCGAAAATAGAAGCGGTCTCTGAGATACCAGGTAATCTTTCATGTAGGACACTTGGAGGTAAGTGACTCAACTGTAAGAACATATGATCCTTTTCCTTACCGACACCTCTGTTTTCGTTAATTTCCATTGTGATGGCACGAGAAACGACATCTCTACAGGCTAGATCCTTTGCAGTTGGAGCATAACGTTCCATAAATCTTTCACCTTCTGAGTTGACTAAGTAACCACCTTCACCACGGGCACCTTCAGTGATCAAACAACCGGAACCGTAAATACCTGAAGGATGGAATTGAACGAATTCCAAATCTTGCAATGGGAAACCAGCACGAGATACCATTGCCATACCGTCACCGGTACATGTGTGAGCAGAAGTACATGAGAAGTAAGTTCTTCCGTAACCACCTGTGGCTATGATAGTTTTGTGAGATCTGAATCTGTGGATGGTACCATCTTCTTGGTTTAAAGCAATAACACCTACGACTTCACCGTTATGTGTTAATAAATCTAATGCGAAGAATTCGATGAAGAAGTTACAATCGTGTCTTAGAGCTTGACCGTATAAGGTATGTAACATTGCGTGACCTGTTCTATCAGCGACAGCACAGGTTCTATAAGCTTGACCACCTTTACCGTATTCTTTTGATTGACCACCGAAGGCTCTTTGGTAGATTTTTCCCTCTTTATTTCTGGAGAAAGGCATACCAAAATGTTCTAATTCAATAATAGATTTAGGAGCTTCTCTTGTCATGTAGTGAATGGAATCTTGGTCACCTAGCCAATCAGACCCCTTAACAGTGTCGTACATGTGCCATTTCCAGTCATCTGGATGCATATTACCTAGGGCAGCATTGATACCACCTTGAGCAGCGACGGTATGAGATCTGGTAGGGAACAGTTTTGAGATACAAGCAGTTTTGTAACCAGCTTCAGCTAGTCCGAAAGCTGCTCTTAGACCAGCACCACCGGCACCGACGACTACACAGTCATATTCGTGGTCGATTATGTTGTACTTATTTGATATGTCATCTGTTGATTTAGCTGTGGTACCCTTTATGTTTGAGCCTTGTATTTGAAGGTTTCTTGCAGTGGTTGAAAGAGCTCTCTTGTATAGTGATACCGAGCTTGAAAGTTTCGAAGTTCTTAGGGATAGCATTATGTATATTTATTGAATTATAATGTAATATAATCTTTGTCTTGTTCTGAATTTAAAATATTTACCTTTTTTTTCTTTTTTTTTGCACAGGGATGAAATCTAATTGTACAAATATTAAAAAATATATATATGTATAAGTATAAATCTAGGATGTATCTAGATTATTTAATCAATCGATTGTACAGTGATTCAACAGAATAAGTATGTCAGTGGGATAAAAATAGAGAAAATAATTGACTTATTATTGGTCAATTAAGAGAGATGGAAATCAATCGAGTTAAAAAATGAATTGATAATGTACCACCTCATAAGAGAAGAAAAAAGATGTATATGTTATATTTATATATATAATTGTAATGTAGGGGCCATTAGAGCATAAAAAAAGATTGAAAAATAAGGAACCCTTCCTTTCGTAATTTTTCATAGTATATTGTGAACGAGATGAATTGTTTTGGTTCGTGTGGAATCCTATTGGCTAATCCGGATTTGGCTGTTGCATCTCCGGGAACTCGCAGAAGCCGTTGCGGAGACAGAGACAGAGACAGAGACGGACGGAAGGGAGGGGATTGGTTGGGAAACTCCATTGGACCGAACGGAGTGGGTGGGGTGTGGGTGTGTTGTTACCCGGAGTGGGTGGGTGAGAGATGGGCGGTTATTTCTAATTGATTCTTGATTTCATTAGGTGGAAGGAAAGATTGTTATTGCAATGATAATTTGTTTATGCCTATCTCATTGATGGGACACTGACGGCGGCAATTATATATAATATTAGTATTTTATGTATTATTTATATTAATTGTATTTGGAATGTACAATTTCCACAATATAACATGAAATATATATATATATATTACAATTCTGGTCGTACTATGGAAGTAATATGAGATTGAAAAGTGATATGAATTCAAGAAACCAGAAAATATACAAGGTATTATATAAATATTCTAATGTAAAATGATTATTGAAAGTTATATAAGAAAGTGGGTAACAGATAACTATATCAAGTCTATATATAACATATTTGTTGTGTAGGGATATAAAACCTCCTATGTATAATATCCAACTTCCTTTGCAACATATTCCATGTCTTATCTAACCTTTAATCTATTGACACTTTAAATACACTTACCGCCCAAGAACAAATTAACTATTTCTACCATCCAAAAACAAATCAACTAAACATTTTTTGGTAATAGAAAGTTCATTCTTATTCTCTTCAGACCCTTTACAATACACACAAACATAACCGCTCAATAAAGAAAGGTCTCTTTATTCAATCTGCTTTCCCTATCTTTGTCGTTTGTCCATTCATAGCGCTACTTTTCCAACTGCTTCTGTTTCAGTTTGTTTTCCATTTCCCTGCTCTGCTCGCCTTCCATACACACGTATTTTCTTCTTTTTTTGCACAGTGGCGAAAAACATCAACTGAAAATTTATTCAATGCAAACATAAAAGCTACTATTCAAGAGTAATTCAAGCATCAAAGAAACAAGGTAAAAGCTCATATATCCAGGAGGAAATATTAATTACAAATGTCCTTAAAGCTTCCTCAAAATCCAAATGCTGGTCTCTTCAAGCAGGGCTACAACAGTTATTCAAATGCAGATGGTCAAATCAACAAGTCCATCTCCGCCATTCGTGAAATCCACCAAATGTGCCTTACTTCAATGGGTCCATGTGGTAGAAATAAAATCATAGTAAACCACCTAGGCAAAATCATTGTTACTAACGATGCCGCTACTATGCTAAGAGAACTAGAAATTGTTCACCCGGCTGTCAAAGTTTTGGTTATGGCCACAGAACAACAGAAGATAGACATGGGTGACGGCACTAATTTTGTCATGGTACTCGCTGGTGAATTGCTGAATGTAGCTGAAAAATTAATTGCATTGGGTCTCTCTGCTGTGGAAATTATTCAGGGTTATAACATGGCCAAGAATTTTACTTTGAAAGAACTAGATAACCTAGTCATTGATGACGTTACAGATAAGAATGATAAAAACCAACTAATCAAGATCATCAAGCCTGTAATTGCTTCAAAACAATATGGTTACGAGGATCTGTTGAGTGGACTAGTATCGGAGGCTGTCTCCCATGTCCTGTCACCACAGATAGATACCTATTTCAATGTCGATTCTATCAGAGTAGTCAAAATCATGGGTGGCTCTCTAGACAACTCTACTGTGATTAAAGGTATGGTCTTTAACCGTGAACCAGAGGGACATATTAAATCGCTAACTGAGGATAAAAAGCATAAGGTTGCAGTGTTTACATGTCCAATCGACATAGCCAATACAGAGACTAAGGGTACTGTGCTATTGCATAATGCACAAGAAATGCTGGATTTTTCCAAGGGTGAAGAGAAACAAATCGATAGCATGATGAAGGAGATTGCGGATATGGGTGTCGAATGTATCGTTGCTGGGGCTGGTGTAGGTGAGTTGGCATTACACTATTTGAACAGACATGGAATTCTTGTTTTAAAGGTAGCCAGTAAGTTTGAATTAAGAAGAATATGTCGTGTGTGTGGTGCTACTCCACTTGCTAGATTAGGAGCCCCAACTCCAGAAGAATTAGGGTTTGTAGAAACAATCAAGACTATGGAAATTGGAGGTGATAGAGTTACTGTTTTCAAGCAGGAATCTGCAGAAAGTACCAAGACAGCTACCATCATTCTAAGAGGTGCTACACAAAATAATTTGGATGACATCGAAAGAGCCATTGATGATAGTGTTGCAGCTATTAAAGGTCTAATGAAACCATCTGGTGGGAAGTTGCTACCAGGTGCTGGTGCCACTGAAATCGAATTAGTTTCTAGAATCACAAGATTTGGTGAAAAGACTCCGGGTCTGTTACAACTAGCAATCAAGCAGTTTGCATTAGCATTTGAAATTGTTCCACGTACACTTGGTGAAACATCTGGTCAAGATGTTAATGAAACATTACCAAACTTATACGCAGCACATACATTTGACAGTGCGTCTGGAGAAGATGATAAAGCGCACTTGTACAACGGTATAGATATTGATGGTGATTCCGCAGACGGTCTAAAGGATGTCAGAATAGACGGTGTATACGATATGTTGGAAACAAAGAAGTTTGCAATTAATGTTGCAACTGAAGCAGCTAATACGGTATTATCTATTGATCAAATCATCATGGCCAAGAAGGCTGGTGGACCAAGAGCTCCTCAAGGTCCAAAGCCAGGTAATTGGGACCACGATGATTAGAGAGATTTACATAGATACATATGATAATGTTTTTCTGTACAATATATAGAGTAGTAAAATTAATATAGCCACACGAATATGTTTTTCATTAGTTTGTTGTTGTTGTTGTTGTTGTTGTTGTTGCTGTTCTGCTTCTTGGTCTGCTTCTTCCTCTTCTTCTTTACTGGGAGAACTCTTTCATACGCATCTTGTAGTTTTGCTAGAGAGAACCGCGCAAGGAAAATTGAAAAATTTTCAGTATATAATATATATATATATATATATATAGAAATCGATGAGGTGAACTAGAGAGGTAGGTAGGTAACAGAGACACGTTTATATTCATAACTACGGGCAAAAGAACATATAATCATAAGCAGCTAGATTACATAAATAAACGAATATACAATGGCACCAAGCGCTAGAGGAAGAAAATTGCTTAAAAAGCAAAAGAAGAATGAATTCGCACCATCAACAGAAGGGCACCACCCCCATGAACAACAACAACACCATCAGCACGGTGAGGTCCAGGTCTCTTCAAATTCTGGATCATCAGAATTAAGTGGCACAACAAACCAACAAATGTTCTTTGGTGTTCTGGACAGAGAAGAGTTGGAATATTTCAAACAGGCAGAATCCACATTAGCCATGGATGCATTTGAGTCACCAGAAGAAAAGATTCAATTTGTTACAAATGTGATCGAAGAAGCTAAAGGGAAGGAATTGAAACTGGTTACATCTCAAATCTGTTCCAAACTGATGGAACGTCTAGTGCTGGAATGTGATGATACACAATTGAAAGCACTTTTCCAAGCGTTCAATGGGAATTTCTACGGTATGTCATCGCATAAATATGCATCGCATGTGATGGAAACAGTTCTGGTTAGAAGTACGGCTTTAGTCGAGAAGGAATTACTGACACTGAGCTTTGATGATGATAACGGTGGTGAAAGTGAGGATGGGGCCGTAATTGTATCTATGGAGAATATGTTTTTATTCATGTTGAACGAGCTAAAATCTCATTTGAAAGAAATGGTGACTGATCAATATGCATCACATGTATTAAGATTAATTATATTAATCTTATCGTCAAAAGTGTTACCTGGCTCCACGCAAAACAACTCGATTGTCCGTTCAAAGAAGTCGAAGATTGCTCGTAAGATGATCGACATTAAGGACAACGAGGATTTCAACAAAATTTATCAAACACCAGAATCATTCAAATTACAACTGCGTGATATTGTTAATACCTTGTACAGAGACTTTACGAATGGGGCCACATCTCGTTCAGAAGTGAGCCCTTCTGTTATTATGAAATTTAGAGAGTATTGTGTTGACAAAATTGCGTCACCTGTGGTTCAGTTGATTGTTCAAGTAGAGGGTATCTTTGATAGGGATCGTTCATTTTGGAGACTAGTTTTCAGTACTGGGGAGGAAACAGATGCAAAGGAAGAATCTTTTATTGAGTACCTGTTATCTGATCCGGTTGGATCTCATTTCCTGGAAAATGTTATTGCGTTCGGAAGATTGAAGTATGTAGAAAGACTGTACCATTTATACATGAAGGAGCGTATTGTTAAGTTGGCTAAGAGAGATACTACTGGTGCATTTGTTGTAAGAGCATTATTAATGCATTTGAAGAGCAAACAGGTGAAGCAGATGTTGGATGTACTAGTTCCTGAATTAAGTATTCTTTTGAATTCGAACATTGATTTTGGCACTGCTATAATCAATGCAAGCAATAAAGAGGGCAATTATCTAAGAGAAGATGTGATCTCTCAACTATTGAAGAAATACTATCCAGTGGAGTCGAAGGATAAAAATATACTTGAAAGTTGTTTATTATTGAGTTCATCGACATTAGGTAATACTAGGGATGATTGGCCAACAGCAGAAGAGAGAAGAAGATCGATCTTTTTAGAACAGCTTATCGACTATGATGAAAAGTTCTTAAATGTCACTATCGATAGTATGTTGGCCTTGCCAGAAGAAAGGTTTTTACAAATGTGTTACCATGGTGTGTTTTCGCATGTTGTCGAACATGTTCTTGATGCCAAGAGAGTTGACCTTATCAAGAGAAGAATGGTCTTGAATATTTTGTGCAAAGATACGGTTAATATGGCATGTAATGCATACGGGTCTCATATTATGGATAAGTTATGGAATTTCACAATGAAGTTAACATTGTACAAGGAACGTATTGCTGGAGCACTGATTGGTGAAACAGAAAAGGTTAAGAATAGTACGTATGGTAGACAAGTTTGGAAAAATTGGAAGTTAGAACTCTATGTACGGAAGAGATGGGATTGGAAGAGACTAGTAAAAGATCAAGAATTGGAAATGTTTCCAGATTCTAAACCACTGCAACCACGTAGTCGTGAAGAAGGCGATAGGAGAGAAAGTAATCACAGTGATAACAGGGAGAAGCGTTCTAGAACCTTTGGTTCTAGTTCGCACGATCAATCAAACAAAAGATTTAGATCTAGAA
>JAJLYB010000129.1:0-33410 GCA_030674245.1 Jamesozyma piceae
ATCCTTATTTAATGTATTTATTCTTTTCTGTTTCTCATAATTTTCTTGTTTCGTTTTTACCACGCGTGAACTTGTGAAAAACTAAATGAAAAACTAAATGAGTGTAAATATTGTTAACAGATGAACTGAAGATACGAAATATTACTTATTTTACCTTAATCTTGTAATATTGACTTATTGTTGGTTAATATTCCAGCAGTTTAACATTTCGATTGATACTATTTCATATAACAGTTGTTGGGAATGAGATACCTACTACATTGTTGTCCTTGCGTATCTACCTCGTATCCATTGATTGACATTGAGTCAAACAATGTAAAATTTTTCACTAATTGAGTCATCTTAGTAAAAGGTTATATTTTGTCGTACGTCATCACATACGGTAATTTGTCACGACAACCTTGTATCTTTTCATTATATACGGGAAAATACCGTAACAACATATACCTCTGTACAAAATTCTATGAAGACCTAGCTGCTTCTCAAGTCTATTGATTAAGTGTCAGTGTTATGAATCTGTTCTGCCATAGTTTTTGAAATCTGTCACTGTGGCCGAGTGGTTAAGGCGATGCCCTGCTATTTCTAAGAAACAGCATTTAGGCATTGGGTTTTACCTTCGCAGGTTCGAATCCTGTCTGTGACGTCGATTAATTTTTTGATAATTACAGGATCTTTCCGTGAAAAAATAAACTTTTGCGAAATTTACCATTTGATTAAGTCAAAAGAACAAAAGACGTTATTTAGTGATTGTATGGATAGATATTTGTAAAATATCATCGTCGTATACCGACCTTATAATGCGATTATTAACAGAGCTTATATATTGAAAATAGTGATTACGTACACTAGTCTTAATAAAACTACCCATGAGATGCCGTTTATATTACACACCTTGGGGTAAGAACTCTCATTAAGTAACAATAGGAATTCCTTGATAATAATGGTGAAAAATGGAATACAGACGTAATTATAGTCACATTTGTGACGGCACTATCTTCTTGCCCAATTTTCCTTGTTACAATGACAGGTAAAAAGGAAATCCCACGAATAAGAATTTTAACCCCGCCTTGTTGCTAAGGCTTGACCAGAACCTCCTTTAGTAAATACGAGTTATTGGTATAGAAATATAGTATACTTAAACAAAATATACGTAGTCGACTAGCTATTCTAATAAATGCATTCTAACAATCGAGTCTGTTCCAATTCTTGCAGTGTAGCCGACTGATGTTATCACACACCTTGTGTGTACTACTGTGTTGCCTGCCTGCTCTTTTTCAACTGCAGCCACAAAAATTAAAAGCCAATATCTCGTTATTCCGATAAATTTTTGACTCCAAATAATTTAATCGGTCATTTATTTCGTCGGGGAAAAATATTTTTTCTTTAAACCTCGCACATCACGGCTTCTGGACGAGCGAAAAAAAGCAAACCAAAACAACAAAGATAAAAAATAATGCATAAGTTTCATCGATGACAGGACAACCAGGAATGGTAATTCTTAAAGTAGACAAACATCTTCATATCAAATAAAATATCGTGTATTTAAAGATTTGCCTTTTATTACACCCATCTTACTACCTGAGATCCGAAGGCCACTTTACTTAATAATCAAATTATCTTCAGGAGCATAAATTTACTGAAGTTACACAATTATAGTCAAAACAATACACAAACGACAACTATCATTTAGCAATCATTGCTATACTTCTAGTCTCGATCAAGTAAGTTTCTTTTCCTAATAAATACTTTTTTTAAATGATTTTTTTATTAACCTAGTACTAATACAAATAAAAGTAAAAATATTTATCTTAATTTTTAGTATAAGGAAGACAAAAGAACCAAAAAGAAGAGAACCACACACTATCCATATAAATAACAGCGTTATAAATTACTATGGATCCTACAAGAGCTCCTGATTTTAAACCTCCTTCTGCCAATGAACAGCTGAATCCACCACCAGATCCAACTTCAACAATACCCAATTCCGATCCTATAGTTCCATATGTCCTGGCAGATTACAACGAGTCAATAGATGCTCCTTTTATCTTAAACACTAATGAAAGAAAGAAAATGCCGAAAAATAAAACCCATGGAGCCAATTCTTCTCATCACCACCATAGTAATAGAAATCGCTCTAATCATATTCCTTTAAATCCTAAGGATTTTCAACCACTGTCTGCTGATGTTTCTTCGGTTTCTTCGGGCGACGATAACGACGATATTGATGAGGATACTGTCAATACAAACCACAAAATACTGCAGTCATTAAATGTTCTGACCAAAGCTGAAACAGAAGAACAAATTAAAGCAATCAATATAGGAGTGGAAAAATACCAAATAGCAGACTTGGAGGAGGTTCCTCATGGCATTGTTAGACAAGCAAAAAATATCACTGATTATCAATTTCCAACACATAGGTTTTCTAAAAGTCTAAAGGATCCAAATAAACTACCACTAGTTATTGTTGCATGTGGATCCTTTTCTCCGATAACTTATTTGCATTTGAGAATGTTTGAAATGGCATTGGATGCCGTTAATGAACAAACGAGATTCGAAGTCGTCGGTGGTTACTATTCTCCAGTTAATGACACTTACCAAAAACCAGGTTTAGCCCCAGCACACGATAGAGTTAGAATGTGTGAGTTGGCTTGTGAAAGAACCTCATCTTGGCTAATGGTTGATGCTTGGGAGTCATTACAACCCACATATACAAGAACCGCAAAAGTATTGGATCATTTTAATCATGAGATCAATGTTAAAGGAGGAGGAATTTTAACTCCAAACGGTGAAAAGAAAGGTTGCAAAATTATGTTATTAGCTGGCGGGGATCTTATAGAATCAATGGGTGAACCTAATGTTTGGGCAGACGCAGATTTACATCACATATTGGGTAACTATGGTTGTTTGATAGTTGAACGTACAGGTTCTGATGTTCGTTCATTTCTATTATCGCATGACATTATGTATGAACACAGAAGAAACGTTTTAGTCATTAAACAATTGATTTATAATGATATTTCGTCAACTAAAGTTCGTCTTTTCATTAGAAGGGGCATGTCTGTACAATACCTTCTACCGAATTCTGTTATTAGATACATTCAAGAACATAAGTTATACATTAACCAAAGCGAACCTGTGAAACAAGTTTTAGGAAATAAAGAATAGAAATAACGAAGTGCATTATAGTATGCCAAATAAGAAAAGATAATGTATGCCATTCTAAAATATTATGTAATATTATACTATATATAGATGTGTACTATATGTAACACAAAGAGTCTACAAGACAAACACAATTTGTTGTGTGAGCAACTATAAGATATTAGTCGGAATTACTTTAAATTTTACTTCAATATAAATACTTAAGAAATATTATTTTGAAAGATTGTTCTCAATGTTACTATTAGTTGAGTTGTATGTATTTTGCATTCCCCTAATATTTTTACATTAAGAAACTATATATATAGACAGCATCGTTTAATATACAAATGTATATAATCTAAGGTTAAGTTAAAAAATTTAACAACTATCATCTTTTAATGTCAAAAAATTCTATTTCAGATAAAGTTTTAATGAGATTGTTCATTTAAGATTACAAAGATATAGTCAGTGAATAATTAAAATTAGTATCATTTGTGAAGCTATTGAACTGTCATTTTTCATTTTTCATTTTTGCCTTGATACACAAGTAATCACTACCCCTACCCCTGATACAGACGCCAACGTTATTATAGACATCCATCTGGTATCACTAACTTCTGTGATTTATTTTGTACTTGTCAAGTGTTACATCCGATGTTGCTATGTTCATTAATTATTAGCTTATAAGGAGCTATTTGGTGTTCAATATCTGTTAGATGCTTGGATCTGTTTTCAATATAGATAACCCAAAATAATAATGTCCTGAGTTAGATATATATACTTCAACCATCGAGTATAAATCTTACTTATTTTGTACTTCCCAAAATGACATACATATCACGTTTACCTATACTTATAATTGTATAATCTTTCAGGTAGGAAAGTTTTAGTTAAAGACACCCCAATTTCAAAAAGGGGAAATATAGTTCAAATACTAATGAGAAAAGAAGTAAATATCGAAAGAGTAGTATTATAAATATTACTTTTAAGGCTAAACTCTCTAATGTAACTGAATAATCATGGTAGGTTTCTCTACTTTAGTATTATTTAGCACAGGACAGTAGAAAAAGAATAAAAGGAATACAACTATCCAATTCGTGTTTACTTTGTTGACGAATGGTAGAAATTGTTTTAGCAGAGTTATGAGACATATTTATTCAGTGAAGAGAATCTTATTATTTTTGTCAAATCTTTTTTTTATTGAATATAATAAGAGAGAGAAATGTATAGATCCTACATAATTATATATTAAATATACATTCCAATATATGACTTATGACAAACAACACGTAGTTGTTTGTGACATGTTATTAGCAGCTAATGCCGGTTATTAACTAGTCATCTAAGAGATCTACTTGTTCTTATAGATTACCCTATTGCAACACAACATTTTGTTGACGTAAGGTAGAAATTGTTATAGTAGTGTTAAGAGACATATTTATTCAGTGAAGAGAATTATATTGTTAATGTCTAGCCTCTTCCTTATTGAGTATAATAAGAGAGAAGGGTATAGAACCTACATAGATATATATTAAATATACACTCCAATATATGTAGAAATAGGGAGTGTTCGGTTACTAGTTAACATCGGTTATAAACGGTTATCACCGACTAACTGTGGTTGGTAACCCATCAGCTCATTGGGCTAATTATCCAGTTGTTCTTATAGATTACCCTATTGCAACAATAACACCAATAATTATTTTATATAAATACAATTTAATCACGTGGAAAAATATAAATTTAAAAATATTTATTTAATATATTTGTATATTATATTGTATACGCATACCGAATATATAAAACATAAATAAATGTTTAATTAGAAAAGCGCGAAAATTAATATTTCAAAAATTGAGTCTGAAATTATAAACAAAAGTTATAATGAAATCAAGATTTAGGAAACAGATTAACCTAATCTAGATTGATATATTTATAGAAACAAGAAGGATATTTAACAAAATTACAAAGAAACATCATATTATAATGGCCAGTGAAGAACTTCTAACAGATTATCTATCAAATACTGTAGTAACCAGTTCAATATCTCTTCTTGAATTTAAGGACCTTTTAAAAGATAAAATTATGAATGCAGAAATATCAAATGATGATATAGAGAGGTATTATTCTTACCTTAGGGTTAGAGATGCAGAATTAATTTCCAAAGTTAAGTTAGAAGTAAAAGTATTGTTGGAAGATATTAAAATATCTGAAATGGTGGATCTTCAAAATTCACAACTGTCTCAATCATTTTCATTGGAAGAAATTATCAATAATTTGTATAAAGTGGGTGTCCTGTTGGAAACAAGATTGAATATTTTGAATGATTCTATTTATACGGACACAGAAAAATTGTCTAAGTTCAATGAGATCTTAAAAAATACAAGACTGGAAGAAAAAAGTAATGATAATTTATCTATTAATGAGATGTTAGATATATTACAGCATTATAAAAAATTAATTAAAAAAATTGAAAACTCAGGTATTTAACAACAAACGTCTTCATTTATGCCAAATAATCCATATTGATTTCCAATCCATTGAAATACTTCATATTTTGAGTTTAGAAACTTATTACTGTGCATACAGTAACCATCTCCACTTTCAAGCTTCAGGGATCCAGTTTTGGGCATTGGTTGAAGAAATATACATCTTTTTATTCTAGAATGTATAAGAGCCATTGAACACATCGAACAAGGCTCATGAGTTGTAAAAACATCGTAAGCTAAACATAGATATGCTGTGTTATTAAGATCAATACCTATTCTGCTATTGTCAATTCTTTGCCTATTTCCTACCTCTTTGATTCCATTCATAATACTATGGTCTAGTGGTAAACATTGGTGATCGTATCTAGTATCAATTGAGTATATCACGTTGCACTTATTATTTGGATCTACGAAAGCAGTAATGACTGGGATTTTGTTTCCTTTTTTAGTTTGTTCCAAAGATTTAAGGCAGATGTTTTTTAATATGTTTTCAATAAATGGAATATCAAAGGTGCAGTCATTCAAAAGCTGATCATTTGGGTTTCCTCGCCATACTAAAGGCCAGTATTTTTCAGACCAATCTAAAACTTTTTCTTTGCTCGAGGGACATTCACGAGGGATTTGGTGTTTACTTGTTAAATTTGAATAGAACAAATCACCATCGAATTTATTTATTAAATGATCTAGTTCACACTTATCTTTGATCAACTCTGTTGAGCAAAGAACAACTGTCAATATCGGTGTTTTCCCTGTTGATTTTTTTATTCTCTTTATATGTAAAAGTGATATTGGATCATTATTCTGTGTATTGTATCGTATAAATCTGATTAAGTTAGTAATTATATGCAATCAATTAGGGATGTTATAGCGGGTTTGTCTAACTATGTATAAAATATAGCAAATACATACTCTAAAATTCTTTTGGAGTCCTTAGGATTAATATCAATTGTCCAAATATTCACTAGCATAAAATATCGAAGCTCTGAGTTAGTATATCAATTAGAATTATAGATAGCCTGGGAAATCAAATACACATACTTAAATTTGGGATATCAATATCTTTTAAATTTCTGATTTGTAAAAGTTTATTTTCAACTATGCATTTCTTAAAATCAATATTCAAAGGGTTTTGTAACTTTTTCACCATTACTTATTAACTTTTTCACTTGAAAAATACGATCCTTATATTCTTTGACCCTACCTTGTTTTTAATTTTATCAAAGTTTAATACAAGACACACTTTTTTTTGTTAGTTTCAAAAAAATTCAAGTTTATAGATGTAATACTTTTTTTGATATTTGGTAGGAATAAAATTTCGTGCAGTTTTTTCAATCAAAAAACTTAATGCAACACTTGAGCTATCAAAAAATTTCGTGGTATACAAGACTTCTTCAAAGGATTGAATTATTACCAGTATTAAAGTTTTTAATATCTAAATATATCGCAACAATAAAAAGCAATACATATATTGTCAGTCAATCCAGTGTTATTGCTTTTATAATAGAACTAATCTTCAAATTGGTTTCTTCGGACCCATAGGCACTTTCGAAGTTGAAAACATATATGCAAGTATATTTAATACCCCTTGCTTACTGAAATGAAAACATTGAAAGATTGCTTCTTAACTAATATAGAGAATAACAGTAAATCAAAAAATGGCCTTTCCCTTGAATATATACAGTTATGTGAATTAGAAAATCTGATAACAACATGCTTTGTTATTCCTAATCCCAACTCATTGGAAGTGCCACAGATGAACCCTGGTTTGGACCATATTGCAGTTATTGAACAATGCTTAATATTTCTATTAAAGCAAAAACTTTTCAACAATGTTTTAACATATGGTTATACATTCGGAAAGTATGATCATGTTAGTAAACTTCTTCATTGTAACTCGAGTAACCCCAACATAACGAAAATCAAGAGCCCATTATGGGAAACATTTCACAGGATTATTGGAACTAGAAGTTTTGCTGAACTGCTCATTAATAATACTGTTCTTGAATTTAATGGAGTACACTTTTCACAGATTATAGGGAATAAAGGAAACCATCCGCATTTACCTCCACCATGGTATGGAAATAAGAAGTGTTTTGGTCCCATAAATATACCTATAACGAATAAGGCATTTCTTCATAAAGAATATATTTGTTCTAGTCATTATAATATTTTAAATATTAGCAAGGATGTATATAGTTTAAGAATCGAAATATTTGGTCACCTTAAACAGAGACACTCTAAGAAAGGACCAATCCATATTGATCGTTGCCTTGACAAACTCATAAGGAATAATAGAAAAAAGATAAATTATTCAAAAATTCTTGACGATATATGTCATTCTAGAGTTGGATTAAGTCATAATAAACATTTAGAGAGAAGAACAAATTCTTCGCAAGTTATTCAAGTGGTTGTACTTGTTCTTGAAAAGCTTCTACCTCAGGATATGTTTGGTTCTAAAAGAAATAAAGGTAAAATATTTAGAAATGTTTCAAAATTAATCAAATTACCAATTAATGGATCAATCCCATTCGAGGATATTCTTACAGGATTGAAGCTTAAAGAATTTTGTTGGCTGAGATCTTCTGAATCTATATTTTACAAACATAATTATGAGGGTACCCAACATTTACTACATAAATTCATTTCATGGTTGTTCAGAACTTTAGTACCAAACATAATAGTAAATTTTTTCTATTGTACTGAAACTTCATCCGATATTGAGGTTCTCTACTTTCGACGCTCCATTTGGAATGATATGGTTTCACCATTTTTTGCCAGGTACTTTGACCAGTATCTGATTGAAAATATGGTATGTAGGAATCATAGTAGCTATATAT
This sequence comes from Jamesozyma piceae, assembly GCA_030674245.1. Classification (NCBI taxonomy): domain Eukaryota; kingdom Fungi; phylum Ascomycota; class Saccharomycetes; order Saccharomycetales; family Saccharomycetaceae; genus Jamesozyma; species Jamesozyma piceae. The sequence goes on from JAJLYB010000129.1 coordinate 8,468, forward strand.
TGTCAGAATTCAATCATAATCGACTTCGTATCCTACCCAAGAAAGCAAATGGAGAGTTTAGGGTAATCTCAGTTCCTAATAAGGGAGCCGATAGAGAAGAATATTTAGCATACAAGAATAATATCCGTGACGTGATAGTTCCAATTCAATCAATATTAAACTATCTACGAAATAATCGCCCGACAAAATTTCAGAAACTACGTTCTACCATGCAAATATCGAGATGCATAAGTAATTTTAAACAAAAACTTCTCAAAAAATATAGCACTGTACCACAACTCTATTTTATGAAATTCGATATTGCTTCGTGTTACGACTCTATCCCTAGAAGTAAAGTAATTGATGTACTTAAAAAGTTACTAGCATATGAAACTGGGTTTTTTGTGCGGTCTCAATCTTATTTTGATGCCAATACAGGTTGTATAAAAGTAAGGGATGTCGTAAATGGGGATATAAACCCTGTAAATTGCAGTATATATATAGATAATGTCCGTACGAGGCACTTCTCAAACCAAGATGTGATCAATGCTGTTGAAATGGAATTGTTCAAAACGGTGCTCTGGGTTGGAGATAAATGCTACTTAAGAAAAGATGGACTTTTCCAAGGGTCTAGTTTATCTGCTCTTTTGGTTGATCTGCTCTATGATGACCTCCTCGAAAACTATGATGAATTTAAAGCCAAGGAGGAAGAAATGTGTTTAGTTTTAAGGTTAGCAGATGACTTCTTAATTATGTCAGTTGATTGTGGGCAAATAAATGCGGTTAAAAACCTGGCGCTAAATGGATTTGAAGAATACAATGCTAACGTTAAGGTAGAAAAGATTCTTACTACAAATTCTCAAGCTTATACATCTGATACACTTCAATTTTGTGCATTACATATATCAATATCATCATTGGAGGTATGCAAACATTCAAAAACCATGAATATTACTGGAATCAACCTGGCATCATCCGCAGATGTGTATTCACGTCTTGAATGGTTATTTAATTTAAGATTGGCGTACAATACTATTAATACTAAGCTAAACTCCCCCCAAACAATAATCGAACAGATCGAGTTTATATCAGAGAACATTGCAGATATATTTTCTTCTGCATTCAAGAAAAAAACTGTTAAAGTTCTCTCTTTCGTTAGATTTATTGGTAAAATACATACCTTCGTATTACAAAGTTGTCATGAACTTAACGAAAATGGCATATTTAAGCTCAGTATTAGACTTTGTATTATTAATTCCTTTTTAAAGGTTCTTTCAAGATGTCCGTCGAAATATAAATCTATAATAAAATATCTGGAAAATGAAAAAATGAATTCCATTCATATAAAATTATGTAAATAAATAAGATGCAAATATTTGAATTACCTATAGCTGGGCTCCAGTTAGCATTATACCATACCTGTGCCTGAAAAATTTGCACGTAAATTTTCTTCATCCTTTTGTTTCCTCAGACGTTCTATTTCTTCTACACCACCAGACTTCTTTAAATTAGAATTCCCTACGAAGCTTCCCAATTCATTTTGGAATACATCACCATCCCGGTATGTTTTTTCTTTTTCCCATAGTTTTTCTGCTTTTTCAAGAGCATCTGCCCTGCTTTCGTGATTTGGGTTGATTGATTGGACAGCCATCATCACCTGTTCCCTCACTTGATTAAATGTGCCTGGTTTTAAAAGTGGTAATATAGGATTCACTTTAGGTCTTGTAGGATTTTTTTCCTGTTCCTCACAACATAAATGTATCAAATTGAATGTCTCTGAAGCTTTTTTCAAATCCTCCTTTAAATCAAAAATTAGGTCTTCTTGTAAAGTAAGGAATTGTTGCTCCTCACAAACCTTATCCAATTCAGTTTCCCAAATCTTTTTCCAATGAGGTTTTTCAGTGTTAATATACTTTTTCATCTTCTCTAAATCGTTCTCTGCAGTAGTTATTTCGTCAAGGAGGGAATCTAGTTTTTTCTTTGTAGGTTTTGAACCACGATTCGCAACATCTTTTCTCAATATTTCAATAACATCCTGTAAATCATCTACTCTGCTTAATAAATTATCAGATACATCACCAATTTCTGATTGTGACTTTTCGACATATTGTTTATTTGTAGAACCTGAAGTATCCATTGAAATTGTCTTAAAGTCCTCTAGGTTTGACCTAATAGAATCAATTGTATGTACTAAGCCATTTTTGTTAGTATGATAAATTTGTTTGATCACGGCCAACTCACGTTTGATGTCCTTAACATTTGCAAGGTTATCTAACGGTGTTAAAGATGCCTGGCTACCTTTCTTACTTTGTTCTGAAATTTCTTGTGGTGCATAATTTGTATTATTCTGTAATAGAGTAAAAATTTCATTTTGTGATTTTGATATTTCATCCTTTACTGCATTAATGAATTCAGATAAGTTTTCCTTTGATAATGCTGGTTCGGTCTCTGTACGAAGTTCAAGAACAGATCCATCCTTTAATATTGAAATATCTTGTTCTTCTAGTTCATAAAAAACATTGTAGCTGGGGTCCATCATGTATATATCCGGAAATGAGTTACCACCAGGGGAATAAGCAAATATTTCTACAAATAAGAGACGTAGTCCATTCATGGTCGTTATAATTGGGACGGTACATTTTTTTGTCCTGCCATTTAATTTAAGAAATAATGTATAGTTTACTTCACCGGCTTCTTCTGATGTTACCTGCTCGTCCATTACAATTTGTTGAGGTGAGGTCATTGGTTGTGATAATGCTATACTACTATCTATACCTGTTTCTGTATCAGTTGTGATTTCAGATCTTGTTGATCTTGTTGATCTTGTTGGCGTTGGACTTGAAGGTAATGCTAGTAATGTTGGTGACGTATGTTCATTATCTCTACTATATCTCATTGAATTCGGCGGTACTGGTGATGTTGCTCGTGCAGCTGCTGCTGCTGCCTCTGTAGTCGATTGATTAGTTAATTTTGCCATATGATATGCCGAATATCTCTTTGAGGCACGTCTTTGCAAATTAGTACCATTTTTTAGTTGGGATAACGCATCCTGATCAGAAGAGAGTCTATTTTTTGGTAATGCCTCCGGTTCATTCTCAACAAGGTTTGTAATAATTTGGGGTTTTTCTGGTGCGGTTGTTTGATTGTAACTATCATGGGCCAAACTAGAAGTCCTCGTATTCGTAATTTGGGGTTGAATGCTTGCTTGAGAGCATTTCGTATTATTATTATTGTTGGTTGATGAGGCAGGGGATAATGAGAGGGTAGAAGGAGAATTGTTCTGCTGATGACTAACTTTAATAATATGTTCCTGCTTCATTGTTTTCAAATATGCTTGCTTCACTTTCAATTTGTCTAATAGATTGACGATGATTTCCCTAATGCTTGGTAAATATTTATTAAGCGTTTCATCAGATGGAGATTCCCTAAGAGTAACTTCAAGGACCTTGCGTAGTTTCATAGGAACATCACCGACATCAGAAACATCGACTTTTGCATGTGAGAAAAATTTTGAAACCAGTTTAAAATCATTACCCAATTGAACATATGCATCAGAAACAGCTTTCCCTGTTGCAGCACCTTTAGACCACTGGGTTAAAATTTGCAATAAGTGTTTTGTTGACATCAATAGTTTTGTAACTGTTGTCTCAATGCTGGCAGACGACCTTATAGAAGATGACGATGACAGCGAAGATCGAGGAGTGGTAGATGGCTTATCATTATTGTTAGACATACTTAAAAATTAAAAATCAAAAAAGTATTGTAGACAATTTAAGATTTCCTACACTCTATGGGCCTCCCACTTCTGTTTAGGATATGTGGGTTTTTTAGATGATTGTGCAATTTATTTACTCGATTTCTAAATGTTTTATGTCAAAAAACATGTGTTGATTTATGTTTTTTATTCTCTAAGCAATTACTTACAACGCATTTTGATTTTGTTTTGATTTTGTTTTGCTTTTGTCGAGATCTTTAGGCGATGATGCACGAACATAACAAAAGAGATGAGAAACAAATATATATGCAAGATTATAATTTTCATAAGACACAGAATAGGATAACAACCTAGGTTACCTATAACCATCGTATCGATATTTAGAAAAATTGATGACCTTATGGATTGTAATTCCATTAGAGATGCCGTCATCTCAGACTCTGAGGAACTAGATGAAGAAGAGTGTATGTTGTACGATCCATTTACTGATGATACAAGGTATAATATATCCAATAAAATTTCATTAGAAGAGACTGTATTACCATTAACTGATGTAGAAATGAAAAATACTTTCACTCAGAACATCAACGGAAATGGTTTGAATATCACTATTAATGGATTTGATAGCATCGAGAAAATTCCACTAATAACATCACAAAGTAGCCCTACAGAAGATTCTAATAATATATCTAAAGAGGTTCAAGGTCCACCTCCCACTTCTGAGGTAGCTCATATGCCCTTATCTCCCCTTCAAAGATGGGGTTTAAGAAAAAGAAAAGCAATCCAGAAAATGCCATACAGTTTGGAACGAATTAAGCACAGACAGCAGCTTGAAGGTTTTGATGTTTCTAATTTTGATACAGTTTCAGATCAAGTACAACTTCCAAATCCACTTCCTTTAGGCAAATATAGGAATAATGATATTTTAAAAGGGGAAGTTTCGGGTATATTTCATAACGATTCTTCCAACATGAATATACTAAGAAACACAGGTGAAAATTACAATCTCACATATAATCAAAGATTATGGAAATTGCCTGAATTGAACAATTCTGACGATCAATATAATGCCTATTCAGATAATATCAGTGAAGAAACATCAGAATATAGTTCAACAAGCGAATCAGATAATTCTCCAAATGGAGAAGAGATACTATTCAGAGGTAGAAAGATAAATGTAAAAACAGGATATCGTGGTATCCTACCAAGAATGGCATGGGAAAAGGAGATGAAACGAAGTTCAAAGAAAATTAATAATGTAAAAAGAAGGAAGGTATCCGAACCACATAGAGGAGTTGCTGTAAAAAAGAAATCTAATTTAAATCGAGCTAATCAGGACAATAAGTTACTTGATGAAATTCTCATAGACGACAATGTTCCAGAAATATCTGAAGAAATCAATGATGAATTTTATCTAACAAATAATAATGATAACCAAGTTGATGAAGAGGAATTACAAGCAGTTAACCAATACTACCAAGAACGATATAGTGATAATTATTTTTCAGATTCTTTATCAGATATAGAACTAAATATATCACAAGAGCAGTCACTAGCGGCCGTTAAAAAAAGAAGTGATAATATTAGAAATGATTTGGAGTCTCATTTTGAGAATAGAAAAGTCATTGATATTGATACGGACAATGAATTGATGAGTGATGAGAGTATTTATTCGGTTTCTAATGATGAGGATAAAGGGGATATATTCATGTCAAAAGAATATAATAGAGGGATCATCGATTCTATGCTTAGTAGACAGCAAAATACAAAACATAAGAGAAAGTCAAGTGTAACTCAACATAGCGTAAAACAAAAAGCAACTACCAAAAATAAACGTACCTTTGAGTCCAGACTACGGCAAAGAAAGGCTCCCCAAATTATCAAAAATTTAGTTCGACGTCCTACATATCGTTACCAAAACCGATCAAGTATTCGAAAAAATCATTACAGCAGCGACAGAAAAAATGTAATACATTCTGAAACCAAATATCGTAATCTTACTGAAAAAAAGAGTGAAAAAAAGATGACAATAAATAAATCTAATATTAATAACGCACAATATAGACCCTTATTGCCATTGACTTTTAAGAATGCTACCTCAACATTCACAACTGTGGTAGAAATGGTAAGTGATAAATTTGCTACATCGATGCACAAAAAAACTGGTAAGATTGATTTGACGAACTATAAAGAAGAATTTTTACCAGAAAAGATTTCCTCATTAAAAGTATTGGATGCTCTGCTGAATAATAAATTATTTGACCCACCTAATACAATAAAAATTGTGTTATCAGGAAAAACATATGTTATATCAAAATATAATTCAGGAAGTGTCTTTGAAACACTTAAACAAATTTTTGATTTTATTGTTAGATATGGCATTACTGATTTGGAACTATTAGATGCATCAAAATTATTAACAGAATTTCTACTTACGCTTAATAATCCCTCAGTATATGATATTATTGATGAGTTTCATAGGGAGTTTAGATCAAAGGTCAACAGCTTACGTGAAAAAGCAAAGCCAATTCATTTTTTCCAGATTTCTATATGTCAGCTATTTTATTTGGAAATTTCAAGGTATACTAATACGCCAAACGTTACAAAGTTGCGAATTGAATGTGAAATCCTAAATCATGTAACTTCATTTTTTAAATTGCTTTCTTTCTGTTATAATGCCGTCTCTTCCGGAGATATGACCTACTTATTTGACAGTTACAATATTCTTGCTTCTGTTATAGATATTCTCAAACTTAAAGATGCTCTTTGGGATCTATTTGAGAAGGAGACCTTTCCTCCTCAAATCGCATTGATTTTATGTAATATTTTTCCAACTAAAAAGCCAAGATGGAATATTTTAAAATTAAAGCAGGATTATTCTAATATTTCTTATGCATTTAAATTAATAAAATATTGTAATAGAGCCTTGAAATGGCCAATTTCAAATGAAGTAATACTTATGATCTATAATATATTCAAAGAGAGACGATTCCGCGATTTTCCTGAGGAGAATAACTTGAGTGATAGAAATGATGTGGTTTATTCTTTAAAAAAGCGGTTTGTAGTTCCTACAATGTTCAATAAATATTTGAATATCCTGCGAGTTGAAACAGTGTCTGCTTCAACATTGGAGAAAATCGTACCTCTAGGCGAACTTTCAATGATCGATAACCAAGATATTATAACAAATAGGTTCAATCTACTCTTAGTGTTAGCTTTACGCTCCAAGTTTAACATGGAAAGGAGATTGGAGGCTTTAATCAATCCTTTGGCTAAAATTGAAAATTTGAAAGGAAAATCACAGATACAGATAAAAAGATTAGTTCATTCCGTATTGACTTCCATTTTAACCTTATTGAGAATTAACGCATCCGAAAACTTATCATATAAATTGAAGTATCAAATTTCTAAAATTTTCAAAAACCTTGTATTTGAAAATACTTATACTGAAAAAATTTGGATGCAATTCCTAATACGATTGCGTCAAATCTTTGGTAAGATACCTAAGTTTCGCTATATTATATTAAAAGATCTTTTCTCAGCATTTATTTTATCGGGGAAAAAAGAAGAGTTCCGTTCGAGCACATTAGTTATTTTGGATTTGTACGTTAAAAACCTTGAATTATTAAAGCCAGCTTGGATTCAGAAACATCTTTTACATGAAGTAAAAATTAAGGCTGAGATATCTATAGAATATGTGGAATATTATTGTGAAATTGGAAAATTCTTAGTTAACAAAGATGTGCTATCGTGGTGGGCATTTCAGACATATAATGGATTGAGTGGAGGTGAATCTATTCAGGTTTATTTCAACACTAGCTTGCTTGCATTTTGTGATTTAGAATCATTCAACATTATTAAAAAGTCAATGTTTTCCTTCGCTGTGCCTTTATTATTACATAATAACAGCTTATTATTTCAAAATTTTCTGACGAAACTGTTGAGAAAGGAAACTGGAATGAACTATGAGTTTTCAACCAAAAATTCAGAGGCTGACATATTAATTAAAATTAAAAGATATTTGCAAGTTTTGTATAGATTAAATCATTATGATCTAATGTCAAAATTAGTTGACCAAATCTATGAACAGTTTTCAAAAGGAAAACTTAGTGAAATTCTTACAAGAGAAATTATAAATTATTTGAATAAAAACTATGTGGATGAAATCAAAGAATGTCATTCATTTGTTCTCCTCAAACGTAAACTTAATATTTCTGATATTGAAATCGAAAAGAGTATATTTAGGGATTACATAAAATCTTATCAAAGTATGGACGAGATCATCTATTTCATCGAAGGTAAATTGATCAATGCTTGTACAGATAAAGATGAATTAGAAAATATTATTGCAAATTTAAAATCTTTGTTTGATGTAAAATTACCTTTTGATGCGTTTAATATATTTGCCGCTCTTATTGAAGCACATACAACAACTCAGGAAATCGAGCTAGTTTCCTTCAGAGACACTATGGTAGCATATCTTCTGGGTCTAATTAATTCAATTATGACATCTAGATATTGGCAAGTTTCCAAGGATGAGTTTTTGGTTCTCTGCAAAATTTACAAGATCCTCTGCACCTTTTGGAGATGTGCGCCTTCATTTCTACGAGAAAATGGGCCATTGCTGGAGGAAGCTATTAAATTTCAACTTAGCATGTTAATGATATCTTCTGGGTTTTGGGAATATAATTCCTTGAATAGTTTAACAAAAAATTTTCTAAAAAATGATAACGATATGATATCATCTACAAAACCAGGAATATCCAATAAAATAAAAGAAATTCTAAATGAAAAGTTAACAAGTTATAATAGTTCACAGTTTATTAAAAAAAGTTGTAATTATGAACACTTGGTTAGTCTCAGGAACGAACTTTTAAATTATATAGAACTTTTGGAGTAAATTTTTATAACGAAATAGAATATGTCTTCCACATTATTGTATATATGTAATTGCTGGTACTTTAATAATACATAGAGACTTAATATGAGACCATAAAGGTATTACAATTATTTTAGAAAGTTCTAAAATGATTATGAAAATATAGATTTGTACCACGATTTAAATGTATATATAGAATAAATGTACTATAAGAACAGAAACTAGTAGAATGATATAGAGACTTCTATAAGGAGAACTCATTTAGGAGAAAAACCTAAAGTATTTCATTATATTAAATTAATGTCGGATCTAAAAAATACCTATTATTAGTAATAGTTGTTGAGATATTACCCTAACAATATATAATAAGAGAGCTCTTATCGTATGAACCGTATGAGATAAGAAAATTAGATAAGGTGATAAGGCTTTAGGATATATAAGAGATTATCTTAATATCTATATGTAGAATACTTATTTTAATTGCTGGAACTCTAATAATACATAGAAACCTAATATAGGGCTATAATGGTATTACGATTATTCTAGAAAGTTCTAAAATGATTATGAAAATATAGGCTTATACTACGGTTTAAGTGTATGCATAGAATTAGTGTACTATAAAAATAGAAACTAGTAGAATGACATAGAAACTTCTAGAAGAACTCATTTAGGAGAAAACCCTAAAGTATAAAAGGATGGATAATGTTCAAGAAGATAACAAAGTTATTTATCAATATACTTATATATCTTATATACAATTTATAAGAAACCAGAAGAATTAATAATTATTCAGTATACATACATATTCAGAATAATAACCATTCATAGAAGTATTACATTATAATAAATTAATGTCGGATCTAAAAAATACCTATCATTATTAATTATATAGAAAAAGGGTAACAGATAATTATATCAAGTCTCTATATAATGTCTGTACCATTAATAAATATAAAAACCCCTGAGTACAATATCCAACCACTAATTCAACAATAGTATTCTCTAATTTAATAAGATTGTTTTTTATTAATTGTTGAATCAGTTATTTTTTTAAAAGAGGTAAAACATTTGTAAAACTATAAAAAATAATAAATAAATAAAATATCGGTACAATAAAACCATGGTTATAATAAAAAATTACTTATATAAAACCCATTAAATAATAGTTCTACATTGTTAAAACTCAGTTGTTCTTCAATACAAAGAACTTAAGAATCATATGTAGGTATATTTATTTACTCAACCAAACCCTGCCCACTCAACTGAGAAAAAAGAGACTTCATCTTCCTTTTCTTGAGATTTATCTTCGATATTCTTAAAATCATTTTCATTTTCTTGGTGTTTTCCATTGATATTTTGCTTCAATTTAACACCTCCAATAACCCATAACTTTTTAACTGATGTTCCGAGTCTTGCGCCGCTTGTGAGTGATAAAAAGTCAATTGGTTCTTCATAATAATTCAAAGAATCTTGAACTGTCATATGTGAATGGTAACGCAATGGGTCACCAGGATATGCAATATATTTACCACCGAATCTTGCACCTGGAGATAATACATAACCTTGATCTTTCAAGAATTGAAACATGAGGTAGTTGTCCCAATTAGTATATTGTGAAACCAAAAAATTTATAATTTTATCATCATCGTTTTCATGGTCACTATAATTATCCAATATTGCAATTTCATGACTTAATAATTCTGAGGTATTCAAAGTTTCTATAAATAGGGAAGATTCAATTAATTTGTTTGTTTCAGTATCCATTTTATCTCTTGAATTGGAATTCAGATCATCTTGTTTCTTAATGCCAAACTTCTCTAATTTTAATAAATGCTGCTCTTTTTTATATTGTCTCTGCAAATCAAATGATCTTTGTAATCGTATTAAAGATTTCTTATATATTTCGTGACCATTCTTCGTTAATAGACTACTAAGAATACTTGAAGATGGGCCAATCAGAACGTTAAATTTAGCATATCCATGTATATAAAGCCAAATAGCTTCTTCTACCATTAATTTCAAGGGAATTGAAAGAAACAAATTTTGTTGGGTAGCAGAAGGTAATGTACCTGAAAGAATACCACATATTCCTAGTTTTCTGAATGTCTTAATACCCTCAATATCAAAAACTAGCGGTGATATTGTTAATTCGGTTGTAGAGTCATCAAAATTTGAATTTGAATTTATAATAAATTTTATCGTTGTAGGATCAAAATTCTTGAAATTTTTGTTTATATTGAGAGAGTTAACTAATTCCACATTATTCGTCATACTACGTATAGTTAAGTATATTAATTACTGTCTTACAAATTTACAAAATACGCCTCTTATTGTAACTCGCACCATTCCAAACCTCAACCAATCGTTCTATAAAATTTCAACCTCATCGATTCAAAACTTTTCGATATTTTTAGTTTAAATATGTTACCCTCCCAAAACGCGTTAATTATTTCTAAATTTGCCACATCGAAATTGAAGAAAAAACACAAGACGCGTGAAGAAAAGATATAATTTAACAATTATAAGAAACTGTTTAACACCAATTTTGTTGACTAGCTTATGTAATCAATGCTATTAAAACCATACTAGGTCTAATTTAACAAGATAAGCAACTAGAAAAGGGGAAATTTAACCAACAAAAGGAACTTCTCTACAAAATACGATGAGTGACTTTCAACTAACAACTGGAGATTTCCAAAAAATTTTTACTGACCAACAAAGGTTCGACAATCCAGCCTACGGTATTTATCAAGTTTATAATACTAGAAAGGCTGATGCTAGTAATAGTAGTAGGAAAAATTTAATTATGATATCAGATGGTATTTACCATATGAAGGCATTATTAAGAAATTCAGCTGCTTCAAAATTTCAATCTTTGGAATTACAAAGGGGTGACGTTATCCGTGTTCTTGTTGCAGAACCTGCTATTGTAAAAGAAAGAAAGAAATATGTTTTATTGGTTGATGACTTTGAATTGGTAAAATCTGGTGTTGACTTAATTAACCAATCAAGTGAGTTTTTGGATAGTTATTTCGCTGAACATCCTAATGAGACAATAAACGATGATGGCACTACAAATGAAGCTAAAAGTACTAATAATTCTGCTGCTACTGCATCTGCCCAATCCTCAACTATTTCAATGGGAAATGCTGCACCACAATCCACTGAAAAAACATTTGATCCTTCCACCTCTCAAAAAACCCGACCAATTTTTGCTATTGAACAATTATCTCCTTACCAAAATATTTGGACAATCAAAGCAAGAGTATCCTATAAGGGTGAAATCAAGACATGGCATAATCAAAGAGGTGAGGGGAAATTATTTAATGTTAATTTTCTTGATACTTCAGGTGAAATCCGCGCTACTGCATTTAATGATATGGCTGTTAAATTTAACGAAATTCTACAAGAAGGAAAAGTTTATTATATATCGAAAGCTAGATTGCAACCTGCTAAGCCACAGTTTACAAATTTATCACACCCTTACGAATTAAGTATGGATAGAGAAACTGTTATTGAAGAATGTCAAGATGAAGCAAATGTCCCAAAGACACATTTCAATTTCATTAAATTAAACACTATTGAAAACCAAGAAGCTAATTCAACAGTAGATGTATTAGGTATTATCCAAACAGTCAACCCGCCCTTTGAATTAACCTCAAGAGCTGGTAAAAAATTTGATCGTCGTGATATCACTATTGTAGATGATTCAAATTATTCAGTTACCGTTGGTTTATGGAATCAACAGGCTTTAGATTTTAGTTTACCAGAAGGTTCTGTTGTAGGAATTAAAGGTGTCCGTGTCTCAGATTTTGGTGGTAAATCTCTTACAATGGGGTTTAACAGCACATTAGTTCCAAATCCAGAACTCAATGAAGCTTATTCATTAAAGGGCTGGTATGATGCTAATGGCCATAATAGCCAATTTACCTCATTAAAACAGGAAGTGGGTACCGGATCTGGATCTGGTGACTCCTCTAAATTTATCGCACAACGTATCACCATCGCAAAGGCACAAAATGATAACTTGGGTAAAAATGAAAAGGGAGATTACTTCAGTGTTAAAGCTGCAATTAGTTTCTTAAAAGTTGATAATTTTGCTTATCCAGCTTGTTCCAATGAAAATTGTAACAAAAAAGTAATTGAAGAACCTGATGGATCCTGGAGATGTGAAAAGTGTGATACTACTAATGATGTACCACAATGGAGATATATGTTAACTATTTCCATCATGGATGAAACAAATCAACTATGGTTAACATTATTCAATGATCAAGCTGAACAATTATTAGGCATTGATGCTAGTAAATTAACATCATTAAAGGAGAATGATCCTGACCAATTTACCAAGATAACTCAAAGTATTCAAATGAATCAATACGATTTCAGAATTAGAGCTAGAGAAGATAATTATAATGATCAAAGTAGAATTAGATACACTGTTGCTAATTTGCACAAGTTAAACTATAAGTCTGAAGCTGATTATTTAGCTGATGAATTATCAACGGCTTTATTGGTGTAACTTTATAACTTAGCCAGGTATTTATTTTAATTTTAATTTAAGCGCCTTCTTGAATATACATATACATATACATATACATTTATATTTCTGTGTTTTTTGTCTTTTATTTATAATGTATTTAGGGTTAATATACTATTGTTTAATTTTATTATAATATATACTAAAAATTACCAAACTAATTTCTTATATATATATGCGTGCATATGAATAAGTATGTAAGTATACGAGTATGTGGGTATGTGAGTATGTAAGTATGCATATATGTACTATCTCATCTTATCTTATTGAATGCATTAAATAATGATGAAGACCCTGGTTGAACTTTGTGTCTGGGTTTGTCAAATAACTTCCAATATCTTAAAGTTTCATCACCAGCACCTGAAACAACGGTGGTACCATCTGCAGATAATGTTAGATGCAATACTCTAAAACTATGACCTTTTAGTATTGCAATTGGATCCATTGTTGGAAAATCCCATAGTGTTAAATTATATTTTGAATAACCATGTGATGTAATTATTTCGTCTGTATTTTTAGACCAAATTAAATTACAAATTTGTGACCCGGTATCAACATCATTTAATTTTGTTGAATTATTAACGTTCCATATCTTTAAACTACGATCAGCAGTTCCACCACCAGTTGCCAAGGTAGACCTCTTATGCGATGACCATGCAAGAGCTTTCACAGCTGCATTGTGCTCGTTTATAGTTAAAGTTGGTGCCCTTGAAGTACCATCATAAACATGAACCACATTATCATTTCCACCAGAAGCTAGTTTATTTTCATCAATGTTCCATTTTAAACCGCAGACTTCCTGTGTATGGGTCTCTATACTCTCAAAAAATGGTTCAGGCATACGGACATCTCTATGTAAAATTTGGTGATCTCTACTACCAGATGATAAAATATAATTATTCCAAGATAAACATGCAACTCTATCAACATGACCAGATAATGTCCTAATACACTTTTTTTTACTCACATCATAAATCTCTACCAAACCATTACCTTGACCAATAGCTAGATGAGAGCCTGCTCCCACCCAATTTAAACTTGTATATTCATTCTCTGTGTCGCAGAGGTGAATAACTTCCCCTGTAGAATTGCTAGTTAAGAAGATTGATTTTCCTAGAGCAACTGCTAACAGATCAGTCGACGACCAGTCAATTAAATCATAATAAAAATCGTCAGCTAAAGATGGCGCATCTAACACTCTATACGGTATCTTTGAGATCTTTCTAATTTGTTTACATGGAGATAATAATAATTGCTTTGAATCTGGTCTTACTGGGGATATAGAATCAAAAAACTGAGATTGTAAAAGTGATGCTGTTGAAGACCTTCTTGAAGAAGATCTTTCTCTATATGTAAGTAGACTAGCTCCGCGGACAGAATTACTTGACGGTCTATAAAGATCATCATTCGGAAATAGTCTTTTTGGTGTTACTGGTGAAGAAGATACTGAATCTGTATTCGATTCAGTAGCAGATAATGTAGGTGTCGAGTTAATATTGTAATAGTTATTACTGTTGTCATTTTGATGTGGTGATGGCGTTGCTAATATTGATTTTGCTTTTGATTTTGTATTTTTAATTTTATCTATACTTGTTTCTTTTCCAATAAAATCTTTAGATAGCATTTCCCCAAATATCTCATTTTTCAGTACAGTATCAAACGTTTCGTGTGCTTGTCTTTCCTTTTGTAATTCCACTTGATCATCCGTATTACTTAATGTCAAAGGTGCTAAATTTGAAGGATTACTTATAGATGCTATTGAATTTAAATTTATTTCTGTTCTAGAAGGGATAAAACGATCAGTATACATGACTGAACCGGCTGTTCTTGGTCTTCTCGTAGGGGAGGCCAAAAGTGAAGAAGATAAAGACGATGAAAACTTAGAGGACGATCGTTTTGTAATACGAGAATTATCGTTCCCTTTCATAGGTGATGAAGTTGGGGTATTATCCATAAATGGATTGCTTAAATTACTAGGCATAGTAGTTGTATATATTTTGATTAACGTATTGTAACTATCTATACTCTTGTGCTATAAATCAGTATCACTATTTTTTTAAGCGTTTCTTCCTTACTGCTTAGTATATCGATAGACTTTATGAAATAGAATTATAACCTCTTCCTTCTATATAGTGGTTCTAACCCGCTTTGCAGATCTTACAAGTTCTTGGTTAATCTTCACAAGTTTATTGTTTGAATGTGAATCTTTGTTTGGTTCCTTATACAAGTTTCATTATGCAAGTGTTTTTATTTCATTCCATTAGAAAAATAAAGTATTTCTTGATCGCGTGAGAAGATCATATGGTACGACACTACAAATTAGAAGTATTAATAAATTAATAATCTTGATAGCATTGATTATAATGTTTATTTAATGTTCAAGCTTATATATATTTTATTTATCTACCCAATTCACGGATGATCTACTCATCATCAGCGTTAATATCGTATTTAGTACTTTGTTTCATCATAATTATCCGTTCATAATCTGTCGGTATGATGAAATGCTTATTGTTCATGTCATTACCCCTAACATCAAACTGTTCTTTATTTCGAAGATCTATCACAACCTCCTCAGCTTGTGTTATTAATTCCTTTAATTGCTCTTGATCATTAGTTTCTTGGTCAAACTCATCTTCTTTTTCTCGGTATTCAATATTTTCTTCAATCTCCTCAAAATCTGGTGCTAATGCACTCCATTTAGGTGGCACCACAATCGACCAAAGATAAATATCTCCAGATTCTAGTCCATTACTTGCTATAGTCATCGTATAAAAGTTCCAATCAATATCCATTAATTCTTCTTCCGCACCTTCAAGGACTCTCACTAATGTTCCTGAACTTGTTTCCCATAGGTATAAATCATGTGTCGACGAACCATGTGCTGATGCTACCAAATAATCTGCTGAATTATTACTAAAAAAGAGGGAGTTCCATTGCAACCTATTAATAACGTCCTGATATTTATGCTCTAAATCCATATCCACTTCAAATTTTAAAGCGGGATATTCATCATCTTTAGGTGCTTCTTCTTCGTTTATCGAGACCGTTAAAGAATATTGCCTAATAGCTCTATCTGAAGAATTGATAGCCAGTTTATCGCCATTAGGCGATATTGTTATATGTTTAATATTCGAATTTGCTATTTTGATAGAGTATATTAATTCAGAACGTGAGCTATTTTGATTGTTTTCTTGAGAGTACTTAGGGTTAACCTGGAAAAAATTAACCCATCCTTTTGAACTACCTGTTACAATAATGTTTGAAAATTTTGGATGAACGGTGCTCACCAAAACATAACCCTGATTACTGCTGTTTTTAGTTCCTTTCTCGCCATTAAAATCATTTACGGATATATCATTATCCACCTTCTCTTCATCAGCATTCTTATTGTTATTCTTTACATTGTGATTGTCAATAAACAATGGAATTTTATTATTACTTATAACATTCCCATCTACAATTTCTAAATCAATTAAAATTGCTGCATCCTCTTCAAATATAGTGGCGATACAACAATCATTTTTATTACCAACCCATTGGCAACCCCAAACCGGTGCATCAAACCAAATTTCACCGCAGACTCCAGCATTGCCATTCAGGGAATTCAATTGATTTAAATTCCATATTTTTATGCTCATATCTCTTGAGCAACTAAGCAAATATTGGCCAATTGAACGATCCCATTCAATTGACTGTACCGCTCTAATATGACCATTACTACCTCCATTTCCACCCAATATAGTCATTGGACGAAACGTATCCATATCATAGATGATAATAGTACCATTAATACAGCCTGTGGCTAAATAATCACCATGGGGACTGAATTGCAAACAAGTTGATGTAAGTGGGTTAGACAAAGTATGTGTTAATTTTTCTGGATATTCCTTAAGAATTGAGAATGGATCTTGTAAAAGTAAATTCATACTTGAAACTAGTGACCTATAACATCGACCACTGTATATTTAGTTGTCAAATCAAACTACTAAAATCAAATCATTTTCCAAAATCGTCGTTTGTTTTGGTTTTTTTTCATTTACGCTTTGAAAAATTTGTTGCGTAAGAAAAGAACACCAAACCAAATTTCCTGATGAAATAAACAGAAACAATAAATAATACACGTTGGTAGATTTAAATAATATCTGACTTACAAGATCAAATACTACTAAAGTTAGTAAACTAAGCGAACCTACTCAATTATGATCTTTGATTGTACAAACTTTCTTAAGATAGTATCCTTACTGCTATCATTACCAATTAATTGTTCTGCGTTTTACTTCTTTATGGAAGGTAACGAGCGTAAATGCTTTAACAAAGAATTAACCAAAGATTCAGTGTTCCAAGGTAAATATCAGATGAAACACTATGATGCTAACACAGATTCGTATATTATTCCAGATGGTGAAAAATTTGGTATTACTATTGATGTAGAAGAAATTTTTGATAATAATGAAAGAGTTGTTCATCAAAAATCTATACCAGAAGGTGAATTTACTTTTGTGGCTTTGGAATCTGGTGAACATAGAATTTGTTTACAACCAGAATCAATGGGCTGGACTGGTAAGGCCAAGAGTAGAATCAATCTTGAATTAATTATCGATTCAACTAAAAAGTTAGATTCAAAGAAAAAGGAAACAATAGAGTCCATACATGGTAAAGTTAACATTTTAATTTCAAAAATATCAGAAATTAGAAGAGAACAAGATTTAATGAGAGATCGTGAAGTTTTATTTAGAGATATGTCTGAATCTGTTAATTCTCAAACTACATGGTGGACGGTTATTCAATTAGTCGTCCTAGGTGTTACTTGTGTTTGGCAAATGAAACATCTATCAACATTCTTCATTAAACAAAAAGTTTTATAAGTTGGCTTTATTGGCCATGTGTTTTTCTATATCGTAATAGTAGTACATATGTGTATTTAAGAAGAAAATTATATAAACTTGAAAACTAAATATAAAAGCAATAAATAAATCATCAAAAATATAAACTCCTTTCTTTTATATTTTAAAAGGTAAACATAGATTTATATTGTTCAACTTTATTTTCATCAATGATATTAGAGTTTATATTGGAATATTTTGGCTCATTAAATTCAAATTCAAGTTTATTACTATTATTACTTGATTCATTTTTCAAAGGATTACCTTTTGCAATAATTGGAGTTACATTATTAAAAGCAATTAGTTTCGCAATTGGGAAATCTTTATTATTATTACTATTATTATCAACATCACCGCCACCATTATTACTATTATTTGATTCATTATTGACATTTGTATTATTAAGTTTATATCCTATGGAAGGTGTCTCCTCTGGTTTCTTTGTGTTTGTTGGATTCTTATCAATAGTAATATTAGTTTCTGAAAATAATGAAGGTGTGTTTGAATCTGATATCGTATTACCATTTTGAAGTTGTGTTTTTTCCTTTCCTTTTTTATCAGTTATTTGCTTCTTAAGGGTAAACGAAAAAGATGAAGTTTGAGGAAGAACGGTACTTTTAGAAGGAATAATATCGTTACTTTCTATATGACTTGTTTTAGCATCAACACTATTATCCATATGATTACTTTGGTTGTCTGTACCATCAACTAGTACAATACTTGAACGCAATGACGACGATCTTGTTGGTTTATATAGATTAAATGATGGTTCCATATTTGAACTAATAGGTATTCCATTACTGGAATTGATGATACTCTTCTTGGACGTGTTAAATTTGACGGATGGTTTGGAAATTACTTCCCTTTCATGTTGTACTGGTAATTTTGAATCGCTAGAAATGTTATTTGTACTTGGCAATTTATCATTAATGTTCGTTGTAGTAGTAGAAGGCTTTGAATTATTTTCCAATTGATTATCTATACTAGCTTTCAGGGTTTTAGACTTTGAGTTCTTGTGGAAATGCGGAATCTGTGATGAATATGGATTCGCTAATAAGGAAGAAGCTACTGCACCAGTCAAGGAAGTGGAGGGTGATGAAAATTCGTTATGGTCCTTACTAATATCATGTGTATTATCTAATATTGAAATCAGAGCTGATGCTGTGTTACTTAATGGTTTTGAAGACGATGATAGGGCATATTTCTCAATTTTCTTCTTCTTGTGCGAGGAATCATTTTTAGATGGTGTATTAGCAACGCTTTTATACCTGAATAGTACAGTCTTATAAGGCGACGGCATACTTGAGTAGTCAAAGACACGTCTTGCAGTCGATGTTGATGATGCAAAAGATAAATTCCTTTTATTCGAACTTGAACTTATCATAGAGTTATCATATTTAGGATTAAATGATGGTAGCTTAAAAGAGGATGATGATGCAATTCTCTTTCTTGAATCTCTTAAAATAGATGGGACATCCATATTTGTATAGTTGTTTTTATTATTATCGTTCTCAATAGCCGACCCAATAGTAGATTCAATATTTTGATTAGTTTCATTTATTGAATTATTTTCATATACACTGTTATTAAATTGTTTTGTTTTCTTCATTAGTGATAGAACGCCCTCCATTTCCATATCAGATAATGGAACATCTCCCTTCTTAGCGAAAAAACTAGCTAACCTTGCATTTGAAGAAATAGAATCGCAAGTACTGTCAAAATCATTATTGTTGACTTGTTGGGCATCAGTGATAATTTCTGACTCATTAGTTTCTCCATTCTCATCATTGATTGAAATCGAGGAGATTTCACTGGTTTCTTCAACAAAAAATCCACCTGGAACAATTGCAGTATTGGATCCAGGGTGTCTTCTCTTGCTAGAGGCTCTTGGGTTTATTTCTATGTTATTATTGCTATTATATTTATTTTTCGAAAATATACTCTTAACCTTTGAAAAGAACGAAGATCTTTCGTTGATTCTTTTACCAATTGGTCTCCTATAAGGTGGAGGCTGTTTTCTCTCACGATATGACTTAGTTGTTCTTAACGACATCGCAATGAGTCATACAAATATATGTGTATATGTGGGCACTAATAAAGGAGGTTAGCCGTTTAGAGGTATTTTAGGCTTTTGTAACTTATAACTTTGACTTATTGTTTACTTAATATCCTGCTGCGTAATTAGTTTCTTTCACTGACATGCCAAATCTTGTTTCTTTTCCACATCAAATTTTCCGTGTAAAATTTTTTTCTTCAGTTAATTGAAAAATTTTAATATTGGACTAATGAACTAATCAATGATAATTACAATATTACTACAAAATAGATATGTTTATACACACATATATATATGCTACCCATTTAAATACGAGTATAAATATCAGATTGAAAATTTAAATTCTCAGTGTGGTCTCTAAATCATCTAGACGTCTTCTGCCCCTTCTAATTAATCTATCTGATTCTCTTTTTAATCTTCTTAAATTTCTCTCCTTTTCGATCTCACGCTTTTGGATTTCTTGTTGTGTTAAAATTTCAATTCTAGGACACCAGTTAATACCGAATTCATCGATGTCTAATCTAATACCAGATAAATAACCAAATGCTGCGTCATTTAATAAATTGTTTTCATTTTGAGTTAGGTTACCCTCTAACCATTCCTTTTTAATTTTTGTTATTGAATCATGCAACGAATATGCTAATAAAGGTAAAAAGTCTCTCATTAAGCCTAAATCTGAGACAATAATTTGAGCAAACATCTCTGGAGTTAGAGATGAATCGTTTAAATTCCATTGAAAATTATCTTCATAGAATTTATCATTTAAGTTACACGTTAGGTTGATAATTACATGAAAATCAGGTAATTTAACGGAAGAAAACTTTTCATACTCATTGATTTGTTCATTTATTGTGTTTATTATTTGTTGATGGATCGATTCGTTAATATTAATATTTAAGTCTCTGCAATATATTGTGGCAAATTCTTCAGGGGTTAATGTTGAATCATTTAGATTCCATGTTATAAAATCGTTTATCGTGTTACCATTATAGTCTAGATTCAAAGCTATTGGTATTATAATTGGTTCCTGTGCTTGGTATGCTTGCTCTTTAGGATCAGATTCTAAAAGTTCAGTTTCTAAATTCCCTACATTTAACCTATATGGAATTGCAAGTTTACTTTGCAAAAACGTTTCTCTAATCTTTGGATACTTTAAAATATTCAATTGGTCGGTTTGTTCTATTAAATCAGGTAACATATTATTATCAATGGGCTTATTATAGTTATTATTTGTAGTATTTGAATCATCTGTTGGGTTGTCGTTATTGTTATTTTCATTAGCATTATTGTTATCGAGACTGCCAGAAGTGACCACCGAGTCATGGATATTCATATTACTATTACTAAATTCATTTTTTAGATCACTATTATCAGTGGGGTTAATAATCATATTATTGTCGGTGTTGTTGCTTTCAGCTCTATCATAGTTATTATTTGCCAAGTCATCAAAATCGAATAAATCGTTATCAATTTCTGCATAGTTAACCACTTTTGCTCTCTTATGACCTCTTGTTGGTTGTACAGTTATAAACAATGGAATGTCATCTTCGTTTCTAACTCTATTGTAAAAGTTTGTTAAGTATGCTTGTGGTAGTAACAAGTTTTGGTGGGACTGCCTTGATACCATTTTCTAAATAATGAATAATGCTATCTGATTTATTGCCTTGGCTCCTTTCACGTATCGGTACCTGTTAAAATTTACTGGTTCATCTATTTATTATAATAATTTATTTTCGTTTCGTTCTTTATTTTTCAATGTACATACAAGTTTGTTTTATTTTTAACAGTAAACACACCGTAAAAAACGATTATTTCTATTTTCGAATTTGTTCTTTTCAGTACGTACACCATATGTAATAACTGTCATATTTGATAACGAAGACGCTATTCCTTGAGAGTTTTACTAAAATCGAAGTGTTTGTTTTTATTAAATGGCAAATAACATGATCAACACACCTATACATGCCACTGATAATACTTTTATAATGGGTGATCCGATATTTATACCGAATGAACGTATCCGAAAAAGTTTAAGAATTTTACATAGGGAATTACAAACAACAATTAATAGATGTGATTCAGATTTTTAGTTTTATGCTCTCATATTTATTTTACTTTGATGTAGGTATAAAGGGTCAATGAAATAAAAAATGAAACATTTAATAAATTTATATATAATCATAAAATAGTAAATATAGATATTATGTAAATTATCTATTTTTTTATATAATGATATAATGGGATTTATTTAACTATAGGGTCCTGAAAAGATGTTACAAAACTAGAATATAGTTTCTATATTTATATATTTCTGTACTCTGGTTTCATATATCTTTATTTCTGAATACAAAATTAAAGATTCCTTTTACTGTACCTGAGTTAATAAATCAAATAACAGTATTCTTAAGCTGGCACGTTTCAACTCCTTTTTAGTTTTCCGCCGACTTAAAATAACTTTCTATGGAGATGTAAATTATATGGTACTATAAATATACTATGGGTAATTTATAGGATATCAAATTTAATATGAAGGTTACTAAGAACTGAAAATACGATAGAAAACTAAACACGAAAAAACAATACGACTAAAAGAAAGTTATGAATGTTTAACTACAAACAATTAATTTATATTGAATATAGATGATGATCAACGAGAATAGTATAACTTATCGACGATTTAAAAATTTTCACACTTTACTTCACTTCCCAGAGACGTTAAAATAGACCAATATTTCAAGTATACACTTTGATTGATATTGATTCTTAATTAATTAATTAATTTATTTATTTTACATAATTATTATTTTATAAGAAAGCTGAACTTTTATACAAAGATTACAAGTAGTAAAAGATATTTACTTCCTCTTCTAACCTAAATTTATTTCAACATACGCTAATTAATAATGATATCTTCAAACAAGAACCAACCTTCTATCAAAGCGTATGTCTTTGAACGCCATGAAGATGTCCTTAACTTCGATATATTTCCTTGTGTAACAACTTCTTGTAGATTATCAAATATCGACTAATTAGTTCCTTTCTTAATCCTTTATTTCTGAACTCATGACTAGAGGTTATTTTTTCTTATTTGTGTCTTGCTCAATAATATCATTCAGGATGATTATATTATTTTGGGGTATTTGTTGTTCTTTTGAACACTCGATTGAATTAGAATTGATCAAAGATTCTTGGATTTTGATCATACTGAATGATATATATAAGTTATCTTACTCTATATAGATTCTTAAATAGTTCTCTGCTCTTTTTATCATATGATATACAAGAGTAGTAATAATATATAATATATACTTATCATTTCGATTGATACCATTTCATATAACAGTTTTTTGGAATAAGATACATACTACATTATCGTTCTTACGTACCTACCCCATATTCATTGTTTGCTATCGAGTCAAATAATGTAAAATTTTCACTAATTGAGTCATCTTAGTAAAAGGGTTATATTCTGTCGTACGTCATCATATACGGTAATTTACCATGACAACCCTGTATCTTGTCCTCATATACGGAAATATACTGTAACAACAGTATTAACTTTACGATAATAGAATCATATAGTCTTATAATTTTAATTAATCTGTCTATTTTCGGTGACTTGCATTCATACCCTTACACCTTCATATCATTCCTTAATTACCTATTTGGGAAACCAGGTACCAGTAAATTTTAATTACAACAAATGTATTGCTTATACCGGTCTTAATTAGATTTCGATGTATTATTCTCAGAAGCTCATACAAGGTTCTTTATTGAATAATAAGTTAAGGGTTTAATGGTGTTTTAAAAGTAACCTAAGGGAAAGTTTAATATAAGAGTTGTATATCTTCTTCAGACTGATAAATAAAGAGTAAGACGTGCGCTGTCGCCCGTCGCTCTTTTATATAAAATATTTATGTTATAAAAATCAAGTGTTCACGTTCATAACATTCTTACTTAGATTTACCATTGTTATTCAATGACAATGTATATCTATTAAGTTTTAAGAAGTATCGACATAGAATCGATATCAGAGAATTCAATTAACATAAAATAAGCGTTATAATTTAATGTTCAATATTGTTCTTTAAAAGTATTGTAAACAATACAAAAATGTAATAATCTTCTATTAGGTGACTAGCTAATTTTCTATCTAAAATTACTTGGTTCTTTTTCTAAATAAATATATATAAAACATATATAATAATTGAGACAAGAAAATAGATTACAACTTCACAATAGCTTCTCTATTTATACCTTTGTATTCCTATTTTCTAATTCGTTAAACAATCAGACATTTCTTATGAAACTGAGTTAACAACTCAGGATAATCCTTTTATGAAACTGAGTTAACAACTCAGTATAATCCTATTCCGAGTTTCCAACACTTATATCCTATTCCTGAGTTGTAAACTCCTAAATCCTCATAACTCTGTTCTGACCATTTTATAGTTTTTGTCGTTAACTTCTGACAAACCTAGTAATCCTATAGTACCCTAACTACACCTTCTAACCCCAATGGCTAAGTGTCAGTGTCATGACTTCATTCTATTACAAAAAGTGTTGTATCGTCAACTAGACTAATACAATTTATTCAGAACGAGAAACAGAGGGTCAGATGGGTTATTATAATTAATATATATATAACTAACTAAGTATAGAATATCTAACTATAATTCAGAGTGGAAGCCGTTCAGAGGCATACGCACTGATAGAAGATTGATTCTTAGTTGAAGGCATCATTATTGATTAGTGTATGTCGAGGTAAGTTTAGGTTAGAAGAGGAAGTAAATATCTTTTACTACTTGTAATCTTTGTATAAAAGTTCGGTTTATTATAAAATAATAATTATGTAAAATAAATAAATAAATTAATTAATTAATTAAGA